>KZ651995.1:160086-171986 GCA_001010745.2 Gerris buenoi | reverse complement strand
ATAAATAAAAAAGAAAAATTAATAATAATAAATTATTAAAAAGTGATGTCATTTGAGTCTAGCGTAATACTTTTACATTCAGCTATATTGATCAAGATGGCGGCCATTTATATATAGAATTGACAGAACGATAACTCCAGGACAATAGAACCTTGAAATTAGGAAGCTTACTCCCTTTTATGATAAAAACTACCTTTGTAAAAGGGTTTTCCAATGGGCCATTTTGATTCAATATAGTGGTCATGTGCGTTTTTGAAGCTAAGTCAATACATTTTTGAAACGCTGATATAAAATCATTGTATGAAGTATAATTTATAAAATAAAGTTTTAATTTAACGTCTGCCAAGAAGGGGTTTTCTGAAATTAGTGATATTCGATTTCTGAGGGGGGGGGGGAATGTATTTGAGTCCAGACTGATTTTAAAGTTAGGAAATTAATACTAAATTAATACTACTTGGGAAAGGGCTTTTCTTTAATATGCAAGTTTCTTTGATTAAAACTAATTTTCAAATTCTGCAAAAATCTGCAAATTTCCTTGATATGCATTAATAATTTACAATTCCTATTTTAACCAAGGGATGTGATTAGTTACAGGGAAATATAGAAGGAAAATAGTACTACTGCATGTGGAAAGTTAAATTTTATTATTCAATCAAAGAGGAGGAAGGTGCAGAAATAAAATAATAAGGAGGGAGGGATTTGGGAAACCCTGTGGCATTTATATATCATGGCTTAGTAAATTATATTTAACGTTAATGGTGGCAGTTTATAAACCTATGGAATTTAAAAATCAATATAAATAACACACTCTGCAGCTTAGCATGAGTATATTAGTGAATAAGTATTTTAAAACATTTTTTTTTATTTTTTGCTTCCGAAATTACCAAAGGTAACACAAGCTAAAGTGATCGTTCTCAAAACATAAGTTGACATATCTATGTACCAGGCAGCTAGACAGCCACAGCCTGGCTGTGGCTGTCACATTGGCCAGCCGAGACCGTTTAGTAATGAATAAATATGTATCACTTTATAGACACCAAAGAGGTAATAGTATTTCACAATGTTTTTGCCTAAGCTATAAAATGATGAGAAAAAATAACATAGAATCAGGTTAGTCAAACTGACACTAGTGAATTTTTCTCGAGAAAACAATACGCATTAATCATTTACCCACAGTTTATTAGCCTTGACATTACAACACATAGAATTTAGAGCATGGGGTACATTAGTCAGCTGATCAAATAGATCTTTTTAATCATACAGACATACCGCATTTGTATGAATGAAATAACGAAGCTAAAAATGAATTGTAATGTAATCAAACTGAATTATGAATATGAATATTGTTTTAATAGTTTTAAGTTATTTAACTTAATTTATCACAACCACAAATTTTATAATTTTTAAAAATGATCGCGTATGTTTGCAATCTTGTAGTTGGATTAAAAGATAAGTGAATAGAAGCACTCCTTGTTTTGGTTAGACTGTGATGTCAATTGAATATGTATGACTTGATAAAACCACTCTGCTAACTGTAAAGGAATATTTAATAAGAACAAACCAAACCTCAAACTACTAGTAATTGACTTAATTTTGCCGAGTATACTGATTTATACAATATGGATTTATTTCCAAAATTAGTTTCAATTATTCTAATAATAATAATACTGTGTGAATTCCCTTGAGTATAATTTTAATCTAACATATTACGTTAATCTAAGTAATAACCAAATTTTAACCCTATGTGAACCATATCTTAGAAACTGCGCGTCTTCATTAAATTTGTACGGCATAATTTGCCCAATTTTGGTCCCATATAAGTTTCAACCTTCTGCTTCTCTTCTCCTCCACATGCACACAAACATACTTACATTACATTCTCTTATATAAACATACTCGCAGTCCTTTTCGCAGGAAGGAATGCGACAAGGAATGTCCTTTTCACAGTATGGAATGCGACAAGGAATGTCCTTTTCGCAGGAAGGGATGCGACAAGGAATGTACTTAATTTGGTCTTTTCTTTGCGAGGAAGCTATGTGCCACATTAATTGGCAGAGTATTTTTATGTACTAAATTCAATCCACTTTATACATATATATTTGTGTATATATACTGTGTAAAACGAATTCATATCTTAATAGTTTTTTTACGAAGTGATCTGCCCCTTTCTTTTCCTTATTAGGCTACCTTTTTAAAGAAGATCAGAAAAAAGTAAAATAAATATGTATGATAACTCTACGTTGCCTGTTTACAAGCAGCCTTATCAGGACGTAACTTACAAGAGGTAGGTCGTAAAAAAGTTAGGCTTTGGTAGCGATATGAACGTGACCAAGAAAAAGAATAAATATTTATAGCTTCTTCTATACCCTATCCCACCTGATTCTGGGAAAACTGTATCAAAACTTTATTCAATGAGGGCAGGGTTCAAGACTACGAAAAATATATTTTTATATATGGCTTTGTCTGTTTTGAAGTCATCGGAAAATTCTGTTTCCATTTGCCAACGGCTTGAAAGTTCTATTAAAATATTGAGAAAAAATGTATTTAAAAATGTTCATTTATTTTTGTTGTATACTAATATATAATATTCTATACTAATATAAATATAATAATCATATAATAATATGAGATATTAATGCTAAAATGAATATCGCATGTAATTAATATAGGCCGTTTTGACCAATAATTGGTTACTCTTCGTTGGCTTCAAAACTCTTGTAATTTTGTGCTCATGTTAAGTATTCTTGCACTTTAAATAAATAAAAAAGAAAAATTAATAATAATAAATTATTAAAAAGTGATGTCATTTGAGTCTAGCGTAATACTTTTACATTCAGCTATATTGATCAAGATGGCGGCCATTTATATATAGAATTGACAGAACGATAACTCCAGGACAATAGAACCTTGAAATTAGGAAGCTTACTCCCTTTTATGATAAAAACTACCTTTGTAAAAGGGTTTTCCAATGGGCCATTTTGATTCAATATAGTGGTCATGTGCGTTTTTGAAGCTAAGTCAATACATTTTTGAAACGCTGATATAAAATCATTGTATGAAGTATAATTTATAAAATAAAGTTTTAATTTAACGTCTGCCAAGAAGGGGTTTTCTGAAATTAGTGATATTCGATTTCTGAGGGGGGGGGGGAATGTATTTGAGTCCAGACTGATTTTAAAGTTAGGAAATTAATACNAAATTATTTTGTTTACCTGCACCATTTATTATAAAGAAAATACAGTAACGTTCTGTGGTACTGTATTTTCAAATAATATAAAAAGATTTGCCACCTTAAAGATTTTCCTTGAAGTCAACATTTTACATCTGATATTTTAAATTATTCAAGAAGGATTTTACTATTTGTTTTATTATTTTATCTATATTTTATTTTAGAAATCGTTTTACCTCGTTGAATAGAGGATAAAAGTACTGTCTGGAATAAAAAATTAAGCCTTCCACATAAGAAACCTAAGTAAGGATAAACAAAATCACAGAACTTTCTACTTTTACCTTAGAGGACTCCTTTTTAGAATTAAACTACTCTAATAGAATTTCCCTTACTTTAATAATTAAAAATACTCAAATTTCAGAAGGTACATTAATTTCATAAATATGTAACTTAATTTACATAAATTTAAAGAGAACAAAATTATAAAAAGATTGCTATCTATCAACAAAAGGGAAATAATGTTGCTAAAGAAAAAAAAAACATCGCCCAAACTGACATACTATGGGCCACCCTGACAACCGGTNTAATTTAACGTCTGCCAAGAAGGGGTTTTCTGAAATTAGTGATATTCGATTTCTGAGGGGGGGGGGGAATGTATTTGAGTCCAGACTGATTTTAAAGTTAGGAAATTAATACTAAATTAATACTACTTGGGAAAGGGCTTTTCTTTAATATGCAAGTTTCTTTGATTAAAACTAATTTTCAAATTCTGCAAAAATCTGCAAATTTCCTTGATATGCATTAATAATTTACAATTCCTATTTTAACCAAGGGATGTGATTAGTTACAGGGAAATATAGAAGGAAAATAGTACTACTGCATGTGGAAAGTTAAATTTTATTATTCAATCAAAGAGGAGGAAGGTGCAGAAATAAAATAATAAGGAGGGAGGGATTTGGGAAACCCTGTGGCATTTATATATCATGGCTTAGTAAATTATATTTAACGTTAATGGTGGCAGTTTATAAACCTATGGAATTTAAAAATCAATATAAATAACACACTCTGCAGCTTAGCATGAGTATATTAGTGAATAAGTATTTTAAAACATTTTTTTTTATTTTTTGCTTCCGAAATTACCAAAGGTAACACAAGCTAAAGTGATCGTTCTCAAAACATAAGTTGACATATCTATGTACCAGGCAGCTAGACAGCCACAGCCTGGTCATTGGCCAGCCGAGACCGTTTAGTAATGAATAAATATGTATCACTTTATAGACACCAAAGAGGTAATAGTATTTCACAATGTTTTTGCCTAAGCTATAAAATGATGAGAAAAAATAACATAGAATCAGGTTAGTCAAACTGACACTAGTGAATTTTTCTCGAGAAAACAATACGCATTAATCATTTACCCACAGTTTATTAGCCTTGACATTACAACACATAGAATTTAGAGCATGGGGTACATTAGTCAGCTGATCAAATAGATCTTTTTAATCATACAGACATACCGCATTTGTATGAATGAAATAACGAAGCTAAAAATGAATTGTAATGTAATCAAACTGAATTATGAATATGAATATTGTTTTAATAGTTTTAAGTTATTTAACTTAATTTATCACAACCACAAATTTTATAATTTTTAAAAATGATCGCGTATGTTTGCAATCTTGTAGTTGGATTAAAAGATAAGTGAATAGAAGCACTCCTTGTTTTGGTTAGACTGTGATGTCAATTGAATATGTATGACTTGATAAAACCACTCTGCTAACTGTAAAGGAATATTTAATAAGAACAAACCAAACCTCAAACTACTAGTAATTGACTTAATTTTGCCGAGTATACTGATTTATACAATATGGATTTATTTCCAAAATTAGTTTCAATTATTCTAATAATAATAATACTGTGTGAATTCCCTTGAGTATAATTTTAATCTAACATATTACGTTAATCTAAGTAATAACCAAATTTTAACCCTATGTGAACCATATCTTAGAAACTGCGCGTCTTCATTAAATTTGTACGGCATAATTTGCCCAATTTTGGTCCCATATAAGTTTCAACCTTCTGCTTCTCTTCTCCTCCACATGCACACAAACATACTTACATTACATTCTCTTATATAAACATACTCGCAGTCCTTTTCGCAGGAAGGAATGCGACAAGGAATGTCCTTTTCACAGTATGGAATGCGACAAGGAATGTCCTTTTCGCAGGAAGGGATGCGACAAGGAATGTACTTTTTACAGGAAGGAAGACGACAAGGAATGTCCTTTTTTACAGGAAGGAACACGACAAGGAATGTCCTTTTTACAGGAAGGAACACGACAAGGAATGTCCTTTTTACAGGAAGGAACACGACAAGGAATGTCCTTTTTAAAGGAAGGAACACGACAAGGAATGGCCTTTTTGTCCAAAATATTGACCCTTCAGAACAATGACAATGCTTCCGCTACCTTCGGTGAGCTCAAAAGCAAAATAAATTAATCTTTATAAATTACATTTTTCTGGATCTTTTGAAAAGTGAATTCATATTAATGAGAAATTAGTTCTGAAAAAATAAACCCCAAATGGAATTAGGGACAAAATAGGTCAGTGTTCTTTATCAAAGTTTATTATAGTAACATTATCGTTTTATATTTTTTATAAAATCCTCTTAACTGTTACTGTTGATTATTCAGTTACAGGCAGTAGGAATTCTATCGGCTTATCATAAATTAATTACTCATGAGGAACCACGTGCTAAAGAATAATTCACAAGGGATGATAGACTACATTCACTACTGTAAACCTTAAAGAGTTAAAAATGTAACAGTGTGCTATCGACAAACAACACGGCAGTTAATTTTTAATGCAGACTTTTTTCGGCCATTTCTTTGTCATGGTCATTTTCAAATTTAATATATTTATTATAAGCAAACCATTTTATGAGAAAGCCAGTGAATGGTTTTATAGCGGTTTATGACGGTGCAGGGTTGTATAAAGTTATTTCTAGATGGTATATTTGAGGACTTCAAGTATGATCAATAGTATAGTAATATAATGTAATCAATATTAACATAAATATTTTGAGGAAATATCTACTTCTGCAAAACGTATAATAATAGAATAACAAGGAATAAAAAAAGAAAATTGTAAAAAATAATTTTATCAACGTAATACCGTTGATTCCAAATACGTATTTGGAATTTGAGGATTTTTCAGGACTAAAGTACACTGGCGTACATAACGGGAGGGCAGGCGGGGCACCGCCCCGCCACTTTTGGCGAGGGGGGCATCAACTATATGGTATAAATTAACTTTAAGATCAACAGACTAGTTTTAGAATTATGGTGGGTCGAATGTTACCAGACGTGAAATTTTTAGGGCAAGATGGCTAGATAACAACCAACTCTTGTAAAAATGCAAAAAAGGTTTCCCCGAACGAAACCACAATACTTGGGGTACTAATAGGAAATTTGACACTGAACAAAAAAGAACCTATATAAACATGGATCCGTAACAGCTTCGTTTTTGAGGTATATAAAAAATTGTTGGACGTTCATCCTTACAATTCTCCATTACTCTTCTTCTGACCATAAAATAGGTACTTACCACCATAGAACTACCGAATAGAGTATATGGTAGTAGTACTATGGTACTACTACCATAGAAAACCAAATAGAGGAAAGAATATTTCGTTGATTGATATCTATCCCAGCTCTGAACAACATATAACCGTTGATATTTAGGGAAATTTCTAAATTCTATACGTCCCTGGCACTTTATTAGTCAATTCATTAAGGTGATCTCCAAGAACGCTCAATTTTTAGCTCTTTTGGTTTAGAGAGCAACAATTAGAGTAATTTGCCTCTACAAGCTTTGCATTAGGAAGTATAATGGCACAAAGCGTAGTATTTGAGAATTGTAAGGATAAAACATCACCAAAATAAGTGATGTTTTAAAATGTTATTTGCGAATATCTCAAAAACTAAGCTGTACTGGATCCATGTTTATGTTTATAGGTACTTTTTTGTTCAGCGTCAAATGTCCTTTAAGTACCCCAAATATTGTGGTTTCGGTCAGGGAAACCGTTTTTGCATTCGTACAAGAATTGGTTGTGATCTTGACCGAAAAATGTCACGTCCTGTAACATTCGACCCACCATAATTCAAAAACTAGTCCGTTGATCTTAAAGTTAATTTATGCCATTTGATGCTTGTGAAAAGTAGTAATTTTTCCTGAAATGGGGGGGGGGGCAAAGGGGGCTTGAGCCCCCCCCAGAAACCAAATTAGCCCCCCCAGGAATCAAATTATCAAATATTCAATTTCCTTTTCAAGTTCCCCGAACCCCCAGCCATAAATCCCCCCTTAATTAAGTGCGTCGTCCATGACTTTCAAAGATAATGTACTGCAGTAAGGCAGTAAGCATCAGCATAACATTTTCTAACTCTAACGAATACATTCTAAACATAGTTGTTGTTACTTAGGCGCGAAGATTTGTTTTGTTTATTAGTTGTAGATTTATTTTTTTAATTGGGGGGGGGGACCTGCTTTATAGAATAAGTTGATTTTTCTTGTTAGCACTACAAATACCCNTTTCCTTCGGTAAGCTCAGAAGTAAAAACAAAATAGTATCAAAATAAATTAGACAATTATGGCGCGTAATTGCATAATGTAAATACATGGCGTGGAAACAACTAAAATAAACAAATAATTAAAAAAAAAAAAAAAATAAATACGCCAACGTTGGTGTCAAGCCAAAAAGAGAGAGGGTTATTTTTTATGGTGATAAAAAACTTTAAAGGGGGGGGGAATATCATTCCGTCAGTTGCTTAATAGTAAGCGTGGTAGTGTTAATTATCATCAATATTGTTAATAATAATTGGTTGTGGAAATTGTGTTTATTTATGTTAACTACATGAAAAATTCCTCAATAGGACAAGTGTATAAATTAAATATTTACGGACTAAAAGTTCGAAGTTTTCCTAAATAAGCCATTTTAACGTGCATTTCCCCTCGTTTAATCCATTTAAATCGAGATATCGTGCTAAACTTAAACCTCCATTTGACAGTTCAGATAACTGAAAAAGTCAATTTTAACTTAACCACTTATTCACGGGCTGCACAGATGTGTAAAACAAAATATTTCTCTTATCTTAAACTTTGGTTTAAAAAAAAATGCATAAATATTAATAGTATTTGAAACTTATAGGAATCTGTAGACAAACCAAGTTAAATATTTGAGTTGGACTGACTAACTGTAACAATTCAGTGAAAGTGAAATATTAAACATGTTCAATAATAGAAAACTCAATTATAAATTCAATTTGGTAAAACAAACACCATTCACTAACACTATAAAGTTCTACATTTATTACTAGAGTAAGAGACATTGCTGATATTCGTTATTTGCAAAGAAAAAAAGTGCTCCTTTTCCAAATTTTTTACTTTTCATATATTTTTTATTTAATTTTGCCCCAAATCAATAGCATTTCAAAATTTTCAATTTTTCTTTATAGTCCAGGAGAAAGAGTGCAAAAAAGTGTCTGACTAACAACAAGCTAGAATTTAGCGTAAAAGTTGTTTACGCTAAGACGTGACGCTAAGAAAGTGTGATCAGCTAGACGTAGTTTGACAGAACAAAATGGTGGAGAGCAGCCATATCCCGCCAATTATGGTGGACAATGTTATTTTCATGATCCTTAGTACAAAATTAGTTAGGTGTCCAAAAGTCAAAAAAGTTGATGGTAGTTTGTCCCCTGATATTTGACCATTTTGATTTTAAGTAATATTTAAATAACTAACAACAGATTTGAATAACCCGATTGCATAACAGATTTTAAACGCAGCAGATTACAGTTCCCATTTTTTTGGACTCAAGGGACATTAAAGTGTACAAATCCATCAAAACCTCTAAATTTAATGATTGTGTGATCACAATAGTTCCTCTCAATATAAACTATGCATATATGAGAAAGTTAAAAGACAATTAATGTTTACCTTTTGATTTTTAAGTGATTTTTGAAAATAAAAAAGACGATGAAATAAGGTTATTTGTGAAATAATATTTTATAGAATTCAGAACCGGTTAAATTATTTCATCTTCTCTTTAATTTATAACTCCTGTCGTAAAACACTCTTTAACTTACCTGTGCCAAGATTGTTGTTGAACCAAAGTGTTGTTGAACTGGAGTGCCATTTTAGCAAACAAAGGTCGTGGTTTGTACAACTTTGTATCCCTGCTCCTTGCATAATTTGTATGATGGAAGAGAGATATCTTACGTTAAACCATTATTATATACATGGATGTGTCAGTAGTATAATCGAAATCTAACTTCTTTTTTTCCTGAAATTTCGATGTATATATTATTTATTGTTATGCAAATTTTTAATAAGGTTATCCCAATTTTATAATGAAATCTCCAGCTGCGTTTAATTAGAAGCAGGATTTTTTTAAACAGAGAAAACGATAAACATTATTGCAGCCTATTTTATTATGCGTTTAACGCATGAACGAATATTTATTGATTAGGAAATTAAAGATTCGATGAATATTTTAACGATAAAACAAATTTGTTTCTCTTCTAAACAAAAATAATAATAAATTATTTTCTTTTCAGTGTTCTGCTTCTATGTGAGTATTCAAAGAAGATAAAATTTAAATAGATGATTTTTTAATCTAAATTCAAAGAATTAACAGTGAAAAAAATCAAATAATCCTTTATATTAATTTATTTTATGCATGAAGGATAAAAATTATGCTTTGAAATTTTTGCGATTGTAACAGTAACCTTATAGCAATTATATGAATTAGTCAACTTAATAAATTCTATAAGTTTTTACGATCAATTGAGGGTGAAAAGTATGGCATCTTATTTATATCATGTTTAATGATACTCAAAATTATTTGATATATTTAAAAAAAAAATAAAAAACATTACTTTATCATTTATATTAAATACCATGTCCTTTATAGGTGACCACTATAGATGTTGAAAGGTTGCTGTGTATATGGTTACTTTTAGTGGAATGAAGATGTCCTTTTTCTTTATTCTTACATTAGAAAAGTTTTAATCTATGGGTAATTTGATTTGGGTAACCGGAACTTTAAAGAAAAATTATTCTGATAAAAACCACATGATTATTATAATTAATCATTGTACTTATATTTCACCTGTCAATACCTCGTTTATGTATATTTGTTTAAAGGTTTACTCCGTTCAGTAAAACCGATTTACTAGTATAGTGCGGATGGATGATATGATAACTGGTTTTATGTGTATGCTTGCTGTAAAACCTTCACCCTCCTGTTCTATTATCAGAAATAAAATTTAAATATGGCTCGTCCTCCCCAAGTCATTTCATATGTAGATCATCTTACTGGTTCAGATTTTAGAGCTCATAAAAGCAATAAACGACCAGAACTCGCGCTTCGGTTTTATATCGCTTTTAAACTTTTTTACGCCCAATAACATGTTTGATACCTTTTATAATTAAGCAGTAAATTGCTAGCTCCTTATTTACTCCAGATATTTGCGGCAATAAATAGAGATTCGCGAAAATGAACATGTGTGAAATAGTTTATTTATTACGGTTAATATTGTAGATGAAAGGTTTAACCTTAACTTTGACTTCAGTACTTTTGCATTTTTGCTTACAAACTAGAACGGCGTGTTTGACACTACTTAATTAGGGATAATTACTTTTTAGTTATTTACTGAGAGAATCTTAAACTAAATAAACCCTTCGAAGAAGGAAGTTAGGATAATTTAATATCTGAGATGATGGTTCTCTAATGTATTCCTTTGGAATTCTGCCAGATTGAATAACTGACGTCGTCTTCATTTTGTGCTTAAAGTACTTTATAATTTTGTAAACAGCTCGGTAAAGAAAAATAATTAAGCAAAAGAAGTTTTAAAGATTTCTGCTTGTAAGAAACTGATTAACTGACGCAACGCTTAACTCGAGAAGTTGGTTTCTCCTGAAGTTTGAATGCTAGTTAAGCAAGTGTTCCGGCTTAGAACTGAATTGGAAGACGGGCTCTCATTCCCCGCACTGTTTGACTAAGTATTTCCCTTAGACTTATAAAATTTAAATTCGTACCACCAACTAACCAATCAATTAGTCCAATTCCAGACATATTTATTTACTGGAACTCAACTCAGATTTTTTTTTTTTCTTGACATGAAAACGTTACGAATTCTAACTAAGTCTAATAAAACAACTTTTATTATTATAGAATGATCGATTCTGTCAGCTGATGCAGCATGTTGGCCCTTAAAATAATCAAAATCTCTCTAAAAATAATTTAAATCGAAGCATCGTGCCTGAGTAATATGAATGTCATTATTATTTCAAAGAAGGTTTTACTGGTATAAGTAATCCAGCAATATTTTTAATATTTGGTGTCTACTTGAACTCATTATCTTATCTTATATAGTTTTGTACAGGTAGCCGCCAAATTAGAATCTTTTCTGTTTTTACAGTGCTGTTAACAAGCTGTTCAATGTTATGGGGGAAAGAGTCCTAATTTCTGCTCATACTTCTTAAAGGTAGCTGAAAAACTAGTTAAGAGTTATGTGGGAGCATGAAAAAAATAAAATCTTTTATTTAGAGAAGATGATACAATGTACTTATCGGCATATTACGAGTATGATATGAATCTTAATATAAATAATTCGGAATTGATTTTTCTTTTTGTGATGTTATCTAATTTTATATACATACATATATATATATA
>KZ651995.1:140334-159957 GCA_001010745.2 Gerris buenoi | reverse complement strand
CTTACTTATATATATATATATAATTCATGAGTGGAATACAGTATTGTCCTATTGTAGCATCATATACGTGATAAACATGAGGTCAAAAATCGTATTAGTTGGGGAAAAGATAGTGAGCTCAGTTATTACTTTACGTCAGATTGGTACGATTCAACACAGTGAGGTGGGTAACTGGAGCGTGAAAGTGGATCTGCAGATGGCAAAAACAAAACCCCCGTTCCAACTGACATACGAAATGTGGCAATATTTGAAAACCCCAGACGTTGGACATAAAGTGTGAAACATGATTTCAATTAAAAATATTGTAACTGGATTCAACGTTTAGATTATATTGATGTTATGCTACACGTCTTCGTAAATTAAACTTTTTATTAATAACGTACGTCTAAATTTTTGTACAAACAAAGGGTATTTTTATGGAACAACCAGGTGTTACATTAATTGGAAATCTACTGTGTTTAAATTTTAAATCACCGGCAAAGCTTCAATTATACCGTGTTAATTAAACTTTATTTCATAAACATTAAGCTTTAGAAAATTTCTTGTCTTCTCTCCACAAAATACAAATGAATAAAACGAATATGATACTCGTACATAACTTTAGATTACTTCTGAAATGATAATTTTGAACTGGATTAATTTTAATAATTGAGTATTATTTTGATTAATTGATAATTATAATTAATGTAATTAATATTGGTATTATTTAGTACTGGGAGCCATTATGGGCAAGATGCTTTGGGTACCTAGCCAGCTATCAAAGAATTAAGCCGAATCATGGTCGTGGGTTCGATTCTGCGCCATGATGCTCTGATTTAAATAGCTCACTTATGACCACACCATACCCGCTTTGGCGGTACTATGTACAGGTATGATGTGGGAACCACATCCACCACAGGGTTGGTAAAATGGGCCCAATTTAGCCTGATTTCTAGGTTCAAAAGTGGTTCGTATTCTTCTGACCATTATCATGTACTATTTAAGTCATTAATATCAAGTCAACCAAAAAATAAGCATTTGTCCATGATTAAATTTGTAAATACACTTCTAAGCTGCGCACAATGCTCTAGTTAACTCAGGAGTATCTAAGTATTATAATTTAATAAGTCTCTATCTAATTTAGCCTAGATTTAAGTTAGGTATAATTAGTGAAAGGAGGAGAGAATGTGTAGGATTGGCGGCTGGATCGTGACATTTGTTCATTAACCCAACTACATGAGTTCCCTCATTTAGACTTCCCGTTGTCTCATCTACCTCGGAAATTTTCCCTTTGATATTACACATCTAGGACTGGGAAATTGTCTCTTTCCCTTCTCCCCTGTAATTAATTAAACTTGTTTTAAGACATTCTTTTTAACATTATACATCAACTATATGCTTACCTTTTAACTATCATATTCATTGAACAAATTTTAAATTACTAAAGGACGGCAGTAATGGAACTCATGAAAAACATGTAAACTTACTTTCGTTTAAAATCGGAACTCCGAGTATTAATACAGTTGGTGTAGTCTGGTGCAAATATTTTTTTAATTTCTCAATGACAACTCTTCATGACAATTATTAACAAATAGTGTGGCACATGGCTTCCTGGCCTCCTATTTTGTATACTTTAATGATTTTATGCTTTTACACCCTAATATTGATAAATTTATTTAATTTTCACCTCCTTTTTTAAATTAGACAAAATTGTTTTGATTTTTTTACCTGAATTACGTATCAATTTAGCAAAATTTAAAGAGCGCAGACGGTTGAAATTAAGCTGGGTATTTTTGAAGATATAAGTGAAAATAAATGTATCCACATGTGTGAAAGAGGAATAATGGGCGCATAAGGTAGAAACTTATATGGGACCAACAATGAGCTAATTATGACCTTTCCATCCAAATTTCAGGCAGACCGACCAACAGACGAGGAAACAAAAATGGTCCCTGATGTCTGAAACGGATTTCTGTTTTGGAATTTTTGACATCGGAGATATAAAAATTTTCATTCTTCGAAATGATCACATAGCTTTCGTCACATTAGGTAATCTCGGGAGTAATAAAAAATATTAGGTGGTTCAATATGCACGACGGTTTTTAATCACTCGCCATTTGCTGTTTGTTGCTCAGCAACACTGTTGAGTACAATGTTGAAATCTGCAAAAAAATCCGATTTCATCCTGTGGAATCATCATGGAACGCTTTTTAACTTAGCGACGTATGATAATTGTGAAAACGATTTATTAGAACGGAGAAAGTTGCTGCACAGTCCAACGATCAGCAATCAAGAATTTCAGGAAAAGAGTCTTGCCAGTGAAGTAGAGGGGGTCATAAGCCCGATGCCATTTCTTATACCTGAATTGGGAAGGACTGATCAACAGGTTTATAACCTTTGTATTTGTGGGGTTTTTTTTATTTATTTTTTTTTTTTTTTTTAAATTAGTGTTTTGTGAATCACCCACTTGTAGCTTAGTTGAAAAGCGTTCCATGATGACACACAGAATGACATTTGGAATGTTTGCAGAATTAAATTTTATACTCAATAGTATTGCTAAGCAGCAAATAACTAAGAGACGAGCGATTTAAAATCGGTCTGCTTTTTGAACCAACCTTTAGTAAAACGACTTTCTATTGGGATTTTTTGTGTCTATATAATTAAAAACAGACTATACACGTAACAAAAACAAAAAAACAGGCGCACTCCTCAGATTGTCTTCACTTCTTGGTCGAACTTTAAAAACATTCAATTATGTGTAGGAATAAATTCACTTAACTTTAAGGTAATTTTGGTTGTGAAAACTAGACCTTCCCTTGATATTTAAAGGATAAGAATTATTTCTGTTGTTTTAAAGTTTAAATTATTTTTGTTTCAGGTACCCAAGAAAAACAAATAAAATATAATTTTTTGTTCACTTAAGGTAAGGTTTAACATTGACTTATTTCAATTATCTAAACTTTCTCCCTTATAAAAAGTACAGCCATGTTTCACAACCAATTATCATGGTGAAATTAGGAAATTAATAAAAGTACATTTTGATCCATAACTTCAATATACTCAGCCGAGTGAATTGATGCCGAATATATCGAGGGAGAAGTTCTGAATTTCTTACAAGAATAAACATTTACTTTAGTAATATGGAAATGTCAGGACTTCCAACTGATTCTGCTAACTAAAAATTAATTAGTTGGTATTTTCATGCAGTTATACAATTCTAAGGACTTAATCCATTAACGAGTACAGACGGTCGGGATATTGTATAGAGACACTAGATTGCAATTACTATCAGTCGTATTCAGGAATATTTCAAACTAGCTCATCAAAAATAGAAATTTGATTTCCTGATAGTCTAAATTTTAATATGAATTTTTACAAAAATAGTTTTTAAAATTTAATTATCGGGAGCATAGACTGAAAGAAATAGTTTTGCCGAATGTGTCTTGTCGATTAATATATATAATACAAGTATTCACCCCTTTCACAATGACCTAAAAGTTGACTTCTCACGTAACCTAGCCATATCTCAATAAAAATCCTTCCATGATTTTATATCCCAACATCTCAATCCTTTAATCTACAACGCATCATTACATTCATTCCCGGACGTCTAAAGAGGCAGGGGCCACGTGTATTTTTAAATTGTGTTTTATTTCAAGCCAGTATTATTTTCTGTAAGTGCTATTTTATGAACAGTACCTAGCTTAATGGCTATCACGCTATTGTAAATACTATCCGCAATATTGCTTATTACAGAGTTATATTGCTAGTATGAAGTTTCACTCTTAAACTAAATAAAACAAAATAAAAAGGATTTAAAAAAATAAAAAATCCTCTTTGTTATAATTTACATTTTTAAGACGCGTAGCGTTTCTCCGTAAAATCATAATATATTTAATTCATTGATGTAAAAGTAAAGTTACATATCATAAAAATTGAAATTGTCAAGATCGTCGAACACGACCAATGTAAATAATCATCAGATGAAAACAGGCTCAGCAGGAAATGTCACTAAAGAAAGATTTCATTCATTTGGTCGACGAAATTTCAAGATGAGAGAAGGCAGACTAATCCTAGAGAAACCTTGACTGTTGAACATGAGCTGATGGGAGGATTGTATACCTGCCGAAGTACGGCAGAGGGGAATTACGACTAGTGAGGTACTTAGAAATTTCCTACGGAGAGAGGTTTAAGCAAGGTGACTGTCTGAGTCCACTTTTGTTTCTGATATTCAGGGGGAGGACAAAGGTGCAAGTTCATTAATCTGTTCGGGTTCCAGTTTTCATGTAAGGTTACGGGAGCAGGCCAGCAAAAGATAGATCACGCCAAGCCAAAAGAAAATTTTAGATGAATAAAATAGAAGGAACCGTGAACTGAACCGAGGTAGCCTCGAGCTGAAAACTAAAAAAAAAATGACAACTGAGGTGTTTTAGAAAGACCGAGTGAAACGTAATATACGTTAATCCATACTGAATAAGGGATGTTTACAAAATGAAGGATCGCTTGCAAAGCGATGAAAACCAAAAATTCTAGAAGAAGTTTTTTTAAAAGGATGACCCAGCATAAAAAAATAAAAGAAAAAAAATAAGGAGTATTTATTTTCCTGTTACTGTTTAAATGAGTATAACGTGTAAGTACAAATTATGGGTAAAAAAGTTTATTGATTTTCATAATGACATTGTCTGTAGTTCCTATTATCGTTATTACTTCTAAATAAGTATTTAAGGGATTATTAAAAGTATTTAAAACATTTTTTTCTTCCAATAAATCTGAATGCATTAATTGTGGAGTTTAAATGTATTTCACAATCCCTTATCCATACTTGGTATTTATATTTAATTATTGTAATGTTTAAGTAATTATGACTGGCTAAATAAAAAGATTTAGGTGACTATAAGTTATTATAAAAAAAGGTTTAGGTACAACTTTTTAAGTATCCAATTCTTTGCTTTAGGTTTTTATTATTCAAAGGTAAAAGGTAAATCCATATTCTCTACAGAATCTAATAAATGGTTTTAGCGTCCCACAAAGTTTAAGAGTTTAATCCGGTTAATCTCATTTGTATGTGTTCCCCTTCTGGTTTAGGAATATTTATAGAGACTAAGGTAACCCTTAGCAAGGTACAAGAGAAGAACGAATTAATATTTCCTAATGGGTGAATATGTTAATTTATGGAAGCGTTAGGGCATGGTAATATTGGATATATAAAAGGGACGTTGCTAAAAAATATCTAATGAAGGGAAAACTGAAATTGAAACCCCTTGTCAACGTCCCTTAACATTTGAGACCTGCTATCAAACAAATCTGTTTGGAGCGTTGTACATATTACAGTCCAAATGATAATAGATAGGGACTGTAATGTAGGACCCAATGTACAGGGCAGATGAGCGCAGCTATATTGCTCAGTTCTATTAATTACAATAGAACAAAAATAAAAAGAGATTATGAAAAATTAGGAGTTAAATTAGAAAAAAAAAGAAAAAGATAAATAAACAAATTTGATTACCCTGATTTAATAATAAAAGATAAGTATTAAAATAATATGATGATGAGCTCATAAATATAAATTATTAGGTTAACCAAAATAAAGAAAGATATTAACTAAGATCTAGATCTAGTTTTTAAAGATTTAACAATAGATATAAAAATATGATGAGATTTATAATAAAAAAGATTGATAGGAAAGTTTGAAAAGTAATTTAAAGGTTAAGTTAAAAAGATAAGTTAAAAATTAATGATCAGCTGATAAAACAAAATAAAAGAATGACAATAGTCTTGGTAGATTGAATGATTTGATGAATAGATCGATGATAGAAGCGATAGATAATATTCAATACATACAAGAGCGAAATGTATTAGATGGATGGGATCCCAAAGGTGAAGTAGATCTGTACCTGGCCAGGGCTTAAGCAAGATTGAGAATTTTAAGTTGAAGAAGGAACTTATTTCACAGTGGACAGTTAGATTATTGAAATTCTTGCAGCAAGTGGTAAATTTCTCGTGGCAGATGTCGATAATTAGATTATCTGTGTAAAAATTAACTAGAAGAAACAGACTGGGGCTAGAGGGGCAGGATGATTTAATTAACTGCGAGCATATCCGGTCTAACAGTCTTCCTTGATCCAAGCTTGATTTAATTTAATTTATCATCCCAAACATACCGGCCACCTAAATTTGATCAAGCTTGGGACGAGATAAAGTTGTGATAGGATGGGTGGTTGAAGCAGAAGTTGATGATGATGGCCAATGTTCAGATGGATAGGAAGATGCGGTTGCTGATCAGAAGATGATGAGATGACTTGAGATGAGGTGATGATGATATGGAGGATGACAGAAACTGGTAAGTTGATGAGATGTTCATTGGTTGTTGGTGGTCTGGTCTGGTGACGATGATGAATCAGGAGGAAAGAGTGGTACCATGTCCACAGCAGGTCGCTTGTATGTTCCGGTTGGAGAATATAATGATAAGTTTGGAATTGTATCTTCACTTGGTGATAAAAAATGATGCTAGGAATACTTTTTGGAGAGGAGCATGATTCTGAAGCATAACTACCAATCACAACTTGTCCGAATACAGTGTCTAAGAGTCTTGGTTCATTTGATTTTAGAAATGTAGGAGGTCCAGTTATGATATCAACAAATAGATCTGCTCCGAGCAAGAAATCAATTGGTCCAGGCTTCCAGAAGTTTGGATCGGCAAGCTCAAAATGGATGTAGGATTTCCATACTGACTCAGGAACAACTGATTGAGGTAGGAATGGAGTAATTGAAGGCACAACTATTGCTGAAGACAATAATTCAGGTTGGTCGGTCTTGATTGGACACAATCGGCATGATACCTTAGACTTTGCCAAACTAAGAGGAGTCTGGCCAATTCCAGAGATTGGTTGGTTAAACGGAATGGTCTTTAGTTGCAATTTCTTGGCACAATTTTCAGTTATAAATGAGAACTGGCTCCCTGAGTCGATTAGAATACGAGCATTATGGTAAACATTGTTGGTATCACGCATTCTGACTATAGCGGTACCTAGTAGGATATCAGAGTTTTGAGATGAAGTTCCACTGAAGGCAGCAGCAGAAGTTAATGCTGGTTTAGGTTCATCCTTGGTGGATGACACTGGTGAGGTAGATTCTCTTGGGAAATGTAAAGTTGTATGATGACGGTTAGATCCACACGTTCTACAGGTCCATTTAGACTTACAGTCATTGATCTTGTGTCCTGGAAAGAGACAATTAGTACAAGCACCCCAGGCCTGAATAATGTTGAGACGTTTAAATGGTGTCATTGATTGATAGGACGGACAGTCAGTGATTTTGTGAGATTTCTGGCACAGATGGCAAGTAGGTAGGTTTTGTTGATAGTAATTGTTCCCGAATCTAGATGTAGGTCTTGTGAGATTCTGAATATTTTTATCTGGCATCTGAGGAGTGTTATTCTTAGGTTTTGATGAGTCTTGAACGAAGAATGTTGAAGGTGTAGGAGCGCTAGGTTTATTAGGTTTAGATTGAGATAATAGGTTATCAGCTGTTTTTGAAGTAGTAGCCTTAGAGTGCGAATCTTCAATAAGCCGCAGAGCCTGATAATGATTTTGCACGAAAGTTGATAAGGAAGAAAATGTCGGAAAATCGACAGCACTATTCTCTAGCTCAAATGCTTTCCTGGTTTTAGGAGCGAGACATATTATTGCTAGCTCAAACAATATGTACTCGGAAACATTCTTGATTTTCAGATTGTTAAAAGCTTTTATATTTTCTGAAACTTCCAATAGAAATGAATTAAGTGAAGATGCTGTGGGTGGATCTTGCAAGGGTTTAAAGTTAATTAATTTATTCAGATAATTATTCGCCAAACGTCTTTTGTTGTTATATTTTTGTAGTAATGTTTCCCATGCCTGAGTATAGTTCTCCTCAGTCACTGGAATTAATTGTATTAGAGTTAAGGCATCTCCGTGTAAAGAACCTATCAAGAAATAAAATTTCTCTATTGTTGATACAGATGTTTCTTCATGGATGAGAGAGTTGTAGGTATCTTTAAATAATGGCCAGTCAGGAAGATAGCCATTAAATTTGGGTAAATTAATTTTAGGTAGGCGTGCTCTCACTGATTGAGATAGAGTAATATTAGAGATAGCACTAGGTCCAACATCTGATGTAGGTACAGGTTTGTTAAAGTATTCATAAGAAGCAGAAGCTTCATAATAGTAACGCTTGGCGGCTGTATATAATTGTTCGTCTTTCTGAGTCGGGAAATCCTTTTCCCGACCAGCGTTAATATATAAGGTTGACATTTCAAACCAATAATCGGTAAATTTATTAAAGTTGCCATCCGCAGTACGGAACATGCCCTTAAATAAATTAACATGTTCGAGATTTGTACGGGCTGCTTCACCCTTATCCCTGATCTCACGGAGGTCGGTGACTGATCTATTTAAACGCCTATTTAATAACGCAACTTGCTGCTCAAAGGTTACAGAACCACCTTCTACAGCCATGATTAAAATTATATAAGATAAAGCACACAAATGTAACGAACAAACAAACAAATATATTGATCTGACAGGTAGTTAAAAACAAATTATGTTGAGAACATAAGAATGAAAAAATAAATGATTGAAGTGTTAAATTAGAATAGGATCAATAAAATAAAAATAAAGAGAACAAAAATAATAATACAAACACAAAGAGATAGAAGGCAATCAAATTGTCTTAAGATGTAGAAATTAAGTTAATCGATATCCGGCCACCTTAAGGACCAAAATGTATGTTAATTGATATCCGGCCACCTTAAAGATCAAAGTGTATGTTAATGATATCCGGCCCAAAGGACCAAAATGTACAGGGCAGATGAGCGCAGCTATATTGCTCAGTTCTGTCACTGTGGAAGGTCGCTGGAGAAGATAATTGAAAAACCAAAGGACCAGTTCTATTAATTACAATAGAACAAAAATAAAAAGAGATTATGAAAAATTGGGAGTTAAATTAGAAAAAAACAAAAAAAAACAAAGATAAATAAACAAATTTGATTACCCTGTTTTAATAATAAAAGATAAGTATTAAAATAATATGATGATGAGCTCATAAATATAAATTATTAGGTTAACCAAAATAAAGAAAGATATTAATTAAGATCTAGATCTAGTTTTTAAAGATTTAACAATAGATTTAAAAATATGATGAGATTTATAATAAAAAAGATTGATAGGAAAGTTTGAAAAGTAATTTAAAGGTTAAGTTAAAAAGATAAATTAAAAATTAATGATCAGCTGATAAAACAAAATAAAAGATTGACTATAGTCTTGGTAGATTGAATGATTTGATGAGTAGATCGATGATAGAAGTGATAGATAATATTCAATACATACAAGAGCGAAATGTATTAGATGGATGGGATCCCAAAGGTGTAGTANGGTAAATCTAGGCGGCGGGGGCCCTCCGAACCAACGTCTTGACTAGCTGCGACTGACGATGGAGGGGGAAAGGCCCCTTAACCTCACATAACCAGGCAACACTGGCTGCTAGGAGGGGGGGCCGAGGCGACCCCAAAGCTAAACAAAGATTTACTTACCGGGGGCTATAGAAATAGGAAATTTATTAACATAAAATATAGATTAAGATAAAAAATAAAAGATAGAATCCATCAATAAGGGTACAGCTTTTAATGCTGATGACTGAAGAGAAGAACAACGTAATTATGCTGGTTTTCTGGAACGTAGATTCAATTAAGTTTTAGCTAAGAAAAGCTTCGAGAAAAGAGGCATACTGTGAACCATACGCCTTGAAGTGTCACTGAGGAACTCACCCAAGCAGAAAGGATGGGAACTTAACGGATACGACAAGAGGATTCTCCGAAAACATGGCATTTACCTCTTTCAAGTACATCGCACAAACCAGAAGACTGGTCATTTACCTCTTTCAAGTACATCGCACAAACCAGAAGACTGGTCTCAACCCAGTCTACAACACTGGTCTCAACCCAGTCTACAACACTGGTCTCAACCCAGTCTACAANTGGGGCTAGAGGGGCAGGATGATTTAATTAACTGCGAGCATATCCGGTCTAACAGTCTTCCTTGATCCAAGCTTGATTTAATTTAATTTATCATCCCAAACATACCGGCCACCTAAATTTGATCAAACTTGGGATGAGATAAAGTTATGATAGGATGGGTGGTTGAAGCAGAAGTTGATGATGATGGCCAATGTTCAGATGGATAGGAAGATGGGGTTGCTGATCAGAAGATGATTTGATGACTTGAGATGAGGTGATGATGATATGGAGGATGACAGAAACTGGTAAGTTGATGAGGTGTTCATTGGTTGTTGGTGGTCTGGTCTGGTGACGATGATGAATCGGGTGGTACCATGTCCACAGCAGGTCGCTTGTATGTTCCGGTTCGAGAATATAATGATAAGTTTGGAATTGTATCTTCACTTGGTGCTGTGGATGCTGGAATACTTTTTGGAGAGGAGCATGATTCTGAAGCATAACTACCAATCACAACTTGTCCGAATACAGTGTCTAAGAGTCTTGGTTCATTCGATTTTAGAAATGTAGGAGGTCCAGTTATGATATCAAGAAATAGATCTGCTCCGAGCAAGAAATCAATTGGTCCAGGCTTCCAGAAGTTTGGATCGGCAAGCTCAAAATGGATGTAAGATTTCCATACTGACTCAGGAACAACTGATTGAGGTAGGAATGGAGTAATTGATGGCACAACTATTGCTGAAGACAATAATTCAGGTTGGTCGGTCTTAATTGGACACAATCGGCATGATACCTTAGACTTTGCCAAACTANACAACACTGGTCTCAACCCAGTCTACAACACTGGTCTCAACCCAGTCTACAACACTGGTCTCAACCCAGTCTACAACACTGGTCTCAACCCAGTCTACAATACTGGTCTCAATCCGGCTACAGGAACAAATAAGAGCAGTGAACAACAAAGGTAAGAAACAAACCAATAACTCAGCCTTATGAATAAACAGGCCTTCTCATCAGGTTTGAGGACATTCGTGCAGGTTTCACAGCAGGGTTCAGATCAAGGGAGGCTAAAGAACGAGAAAAAGAAACAACAGAGAATATTAACAGAGAGGATGTATTCACCCTTTCCCGGACCTAGAAGCCTTCCTCTGGTCAGCACCTGTGTCAATATATCTTGTCTTTAACAAGATATATACTAATATAATATTATGAGTGCGGAAGAAATGCAAGATAATCAGAAGTGTATGTTGATGTACCACACTTCTGAAGATGCTTCCAGGGATAGAGGTGAAATGTCGAACTACAAACCTGTGTGACATGATTTGCATCGGAAAACCAAGTTATTTATTATGTAATAACCCTCGGAAGACACGCACTACGTTACGTAGTGCAGTTTTCATAGGAAAACTCCTAGGGTTAAGTTAAACCATTTAGAACTGTCCTTGTGAGACATGTTACTTATGAGGAAAGGTTAGGATCTTAAACATAAATAGGGATCTCATTATCCATCCTTTATCTATCTTAGACTAGACCTAAATTGCGATATATTAATTTCACTCTTCAATTTTCGTGCTCAGTGCAAATCCTAGAATAAGGTTCCGTGTCGGTGCAATAAGATTAAACTCTTCCTTTCTCAATTTTTGCAGTGATATAGAAATTAATTGTAATACATGCATTTAAGAGACAATTTTATAAAACATTAGTATAACAATTATATTGTTATAACAGTTAGGTAATTTATATTCAAATATTAATGTATTCCCTTCAAATTCATTTCAAATTTTGATAAAAATAATCTGACCAATAAAACTCGTTCTAACTTTTGTATAAAAAATAATTACTTTTTCCGGTGTTTTTCATTTGTTAGTTGTTCCGGATTTTCATGGTTATGTTGAATTTATTTTCAACATTTCATCCAAATTTACTAGGAAAACAATCCACTTCAGGGAATTGAACCCTACCTCTCGTCCTTAATTAATTTATTTTGATCAGCAACTCGAAAACTAGAAAAAAGTTTCACCGAAAAACTACTCGTCTGGTGAGATTCGTATTTATTTATTTTTTTTTTTAATAAAATTCGTCGGAACCGTTTTTACCAAAATTTTAGGGAGTAGCGCCCCCCAAATTCATAGCTAAGATCCATTTATTAATTTCACCTTTTAACATTTTACTAAATTTCGTTGAAATTGGCCCATTAATTTAGGTTCTACTATTTAGGTTCTTAATTTAGGCCCATTATATTAGGTTGTGCGCCGCACAACATATTAAAAAAAAAAATTGTTATACATCAATTATTGTCATTATAGAATTTTCAATACTCTCTCTCTCTCTAAATACACTATACTCGTATATAAATATATGAGGAAGGAAAAAATGCAGTATTTATGATATTCCTTTCAGTTTTAAAAATGCAAAAAAGTAATAAAATAGAGTCTAGAGATGTTAAAGTTTTATTAAATGAATTATCAGATTAATATTGGCTTGATTGTGAATGATTTAAGATTTATTAATTTATTAAGTAGGTACATTTAGAGTGAATTGCCAAACATCTGAGCCACAAGTGAGAATAATCTATTATATAAACAGTGAGAAACGTATAAACATAAAATAGAGATAAAAAAGGCAGTATAAGATAGCATTCGTGAGTAAATAACAAAACAAAGATAAGGTAATAAGTAATAACAATAAAATAAAAACAGTGTAAAATAACAGAGTAACATTGAGTCACTAAACGTTAAAATAATACAGATGTCGTTTTAACATGACATTACTTTTTTGGAGAGGGAAGATCAGATAAATTAATTGGAAGGCTATTAAATGAATTTACGTTGAACAGATTCAATGAGCTCAGACTTAGTTACCCCACTCTATACTGGCGCAACATATTCTAGAATGGGTCGGACGGTGTATTTGCAGAGAGTGACAAAGCATTCAACAGACAATCCACGAGAGATACGGGTAATTATATCAAGAGAGCGGAGAGCACGGTTGACGATGTTGTTCAGGTGTTTATCAAAGGAATATTTAGTGTACAGTATTACTCCCAGGTTACGGATACGGATAGGTGCACGAGGCAGAGTGGCTCAAAAAGAAGGTGGGGGAAATCTTTTATCCGTAAAGATCTGGTTAACGAGATAACAGACATTATGAAGAACCAAGTCAAACGCCTTCTTGAGATCAAAAAGGACGTCAACTTGACGCTTTATACTAAAGTTCTCTAAGACACGTTTAGAGATAGAAGTGGCAACACTATTTACCGAAGACATTATGTTAGTTAACGTGGACTTTCCTTTAGCAAAACCATGTTGACGTGGAATAGTGGTTGGGGAGAAGTTAGGATCAATATATTTAAGAAATACACCCTCAAAAAATGTATTAAATGTGCAGCAAATAGATATTGGCCGATAGTTATAGATTAGATTTCTATTCCCTGATTTGAATATAGGTATATATTATACGCACGATTTTAATAACGAGAAAAAAAATCGAAATTGTGGAGACAATAATTAAAGATGTAAGATAATAAATTGGTAAGGGGTGAAGTCTCACGTAAAAAGGGTTTCGATGGTATTGTGAAACAAAATTAGTAAGGGGGAGGGGGGAGACGAAAAATGTCGATGTTTTTTTGACAAAATGGCGCCGAAAATTAAACACTTCCCCCAAGTGGTATATATATTTGTAATCTACTCTTCAATACCTTTCATTTGATACCCCACTCAAAATTTTAAAAAAATATTTTTTTCTCGCGATGTGAATTATCCGCCATTTTGAATTTGAACAGCTGATTATTTTGAGTTCTCTATATTTTTCCTGTGTGCGCGTCAAAACGATCTTTATTACTGGTAAGTTTCACGCTTTTATCTCTTTTGGTTCAAAAGTTATTGGAACCGAACAGAGTGACAGACAGACATAGGAACGAAACTATAAGGGTTTCTTTTTTTTGGTTTTACCAACGAAACCCTAAAAATGAAGCAAGAATATCAGAAAATTAAAGAAAATTAGAAAAATTTTGGATAAATTTTTCAAATGGTATTTTATGAAGATTTGCCATACCCTTTTAGTTGAGGCACGGCTGCCCTAGTTGCTGTAACCAGAGCAACGGATCAATCAAGGTTGAGCAAGGCTGATTCAGAATGAAACCTTAGTACATCGTCAAACTGATTAGTACAGCCTGCTTAATTTACGACTTCAATGAACACTCCTTTTTCAATTCCTTTCTCCTTATCGGCAATTACTCGTACTTCTTATTATGCTCACTTTATTTCAAATTCTCAATCGTCATCTCTATCTCTTATATTCTAAAGAACAATAAATAACATAAGTTATGTTATGGCTTTAAATAACCATCATAATCATGTGTCCCTTGACTGAGTAACACTTGCTATCTAACAAACACCCTTAGAATAATTATATTAAATCATCAGTTATTTTTTTATACCTATTTTAACCATTAACTTAACTATTCTTCACAATAGAAAAAGTGGAACAAAAAATTATTTTGGCTATATTGAATTTTTATTATTGCCATGTTTATTTAGTTACTTGTGTGATTATAATTAAATGGCATTGAAAACGTTTACAAACATATAATCTATTCTAGATATTAACATTATTGGCATGAATTTAAGTCTTCTACCAGTTAAACTCCCAATTAGTTTATAAATACACTCTAATAGATTTAGTAATACTGTGCTAACTGACTCCACTCTATTGAATTCATTCTATACTATGGTTAGTTCTTATACGAAACCTAAATAAATATGAAAACTATTGAACATTTAAAGGTGGTTGTTATTGATCGTTACTTTGCTATAGATTCAATAGAATTATCTCAAAAAAAAATCATTTATATCATTAGATGCTAGATTAGGAACCTTAACAATTTGAGGTGAATAAAAAATATTCATATGATACAAAATAAATCTTACTGGATTTACATGCATAAATATTTTATTATAAGATTATTATTATGTAAATAAAACCAGAGATAAAAGGGATCTAACTCCACTCAATTTAATAGTGAATTGGAATCATTTACGCTACAGCAGTTGTTTAGAATACAAATTACTCTTTCAGATAATTTTTTGATGTTTCTTTACATAGAAACGAGGGGTTTTACTTTTCTTGAAGATCTTCTCAAATGGTCGTGCTCTCTTTCCTATGCCCAGGTAGATTCAGGTAATTTTGTTTTGAGGCCTCGTTCACTTGAAGTACAGCAGGTAATTTGCGTATGATCTGGCCAGAGAAGAGAACGGAACAGGCTGATAGAGGAAACTATACTATTTGAAATTCTAATAAGTTATAGGAAGGCGGTACCGGTGTTATGAAGGCGAATAACTTATTATGCTAATGTCCACCCTTTTTCCAGCGTCCTTTCAACCCTACTTTTTTTTCTCCTAAGGTATTTTTTCCCCTTCCTAAATCTCCCGATTTTCGAATGTCCTTCACTTATTTCATTATTTAATTCTGTTTCTGATTACGATGCCACCAACCCGAAACAAATATTCAATTCGGCAAGGTTTCCTTAAAATATTCATACGTCGTCATTTGAAAAGCGAGGATGATTTTTTTATTTTTATTTTATCGAGTTATATTTTATTGAACGCCAGCTGATAAATCTGCATTTTTATTCAAGTGAAAAAATGTTTTTGGAAATGAAAATTAAGTTCATTTTGTATGTAAAACTTTTTTCACCCAGATTTATACAAATCTATATAAAGATTATATAGATTTAGCATTTTATATAGATTTATATAAAATGCCGCACATCCGGAACTAATCAACGAAAATATCATTTTTTAAAAAATCATAGTTATTATTTGCCAGAAAACAATCAGCGGTTTTGAAAAAATGTCGCCTGGCCTTCAAAAAATAAAAAAATAAAGAATTACACGGTTTTTGGTACTTCATAAGATTGTTATTCCCTAATAAAGAAAATAGAGGGGAGTAACAATCTAAAGAAGGTGTACAGAATGTTCTTCTTTAGATAGTTACTCCCCTTATAAAAACGAAATCTCGTGATATTCCTTTGTGCCACAGTACATTGGACTAAACATAAACATGCCATTGTCTTAAGTTATTTAGTTAAAGTCATTTATATTCTAAGATCATAGAGGAGTACCCGGCTTTTTTTCTGATAAATCATGTTGTTGTGTCTACCTTCGCCAATTCTTTAGCGATCGAATACGTGCGAAGAAGTATATGATGTGACCTCTTTGTCTACACAAGAAAGGATTTAGATGAAAAGACAGTATTTAACCCTGTGTTGGCAGAATGTTAGCTAAATTTGTGGGCCCAAGAGGCACTTTTTTGAAATTAGCTTGATATTAATAAGTTTTGATTAAAAAAAAAAATTAAAGGTTTTAAAAAATAAAAGAAGTATTGTTAATTGAAAACAATCTCAAGTAAAAGCTAACAAACAAGACAAGTCAGAATAGTGTATGTTTTTACGTACTACCAAAATTTGATATAATTTACAATTAAACAATAATAAGTCCTAAGTAAAAGATAAAATATATCAAGGCAAGCCGGTGGTATGAAATATTTTCCAAGCTCAATAAACTGGCGTAGCTACAACAACATTATTTACATATTTTGGTTGAATGTTTACACACTGAACAAAACTCAGCTGGTCCAGTGAACACTTTTATCCGGGAAAATATCTGGTCAAACATTACTCATTCACACTTATTCTAAAGCTAACTTGACGTTGGTTTTCTTTGTAAGATATTATTGTGTCGCCTACACGATAATATCTTGTAACGTTTAGCGAGAATAATAAATAGGAGTTTGTAATGAGTACAAATATTTTGTTTATTTATTTGCATGATTATGATATCTCATTACATGATTCCTTTCCAATTCTATCTTATCTTGCACCAAAAATCTATGAGTTGCCAAATTGGTACTTTCTTTAGATTGTTACTCCCTTATGTTGTTTTAGAATATGAATGACCTTGACTAAATAACTATTAAGAAAAAGAGTTTAGTCCAATGTACTTTGGGACAAAGGAATAATATCTTTAGGAGGGTTGTAACCAGAGAAAAAATGATAATATATACATATATACCTGGGGTGCGTGCCGTCAAGTATTATTCAAATAAATTAATGCATTAATTATAAATTAAAATAAGTTGAGAAAATAAAGAATTGGGTAAGGAGGAAGGGGTGGTAAGGATTGGAGATGAAACTGTTTGAGGAGCTTGCTGGGCGCTGATGGTTTAGGCTTTTGAATAGAGCAGATTAGGGTCGAGGGACAGCAATCCCCTCGAGATGTAGGATTAAAATCCTAAGCTTCCACCCTACTCCAGATCCTTCCATAATTTTTGTAGCTCTTATTTAGTATTTTATTGCCCCACGCCGCCTGAGAACATTAATTTTTTGAAAGATCTTGAATTGTCTTGTATTATTATTTTATTGCTCCATTATTCTTCTTTCTGAAAGTCTTCAGAAAGTCTTTCATTGCTCTCGATATAAATAATATTCTAGCTTTGGCTTTAAGAACGTGAAAGGCGACTTCAATGTATACTTAGTGGTTCACATTTTTTGTGTCTGATTATTACTCGGCTCTAAATCATTAGAAGAAAAATTTCGGTGCCCTTAGAAATTAAAACTTTTTTTGGGGAACAAATTTCCAAGAGGATATTTCAACTTTGCCTTAATTTAATCTTAATTGAGGGAGCCTGACTTTCTATTTTTTATCGTAAAACACCTCTTTTATTATTTCGTTTTTCTCCTTAATATTGCATGCTCTAAAAAAGTATTTATTTATAATATATAATATCAATTATAATACATTACTCTGTTATGTGATATAAATTCCACTAATCATTAATGTTTTACCTGTAATCACTCTAGTAAATTAACTTTAAAGTTTACTTTTAAATCCTAACAAAAACACTAAAAAACTTGAGATCATAGGTCGTAGCCTAGTTATAGTCAAGTCCACTATAGCCAAGTCTCCGCCTGTTCGAATAATTTCTACTATTCAGATCTAATTCATCCAAAAAAAAGTGCACGATGGTGTTTGTTTGTCCCAAACTCAAACCTCTCTTTTCCCAAATGAAAATAAAATATTTGCGTTTGTGAGTGATAAATAATAGAGAGGTGGAGGGGGAGGGCAGACAAACTTATTTACTTGTATTGGATGGATTAAATCTAGTAGAACGCTCGGACAGGGGGAGACTCGGCTAATCAAATGATCTCACATCATTTTACGCGACACATGGCATTTTTTGCGAAAGTTTTTGTTGGATTTTACTTTGTGTTGGGATTTCACTTCTTTTTGAAATAATAATTTTTCGTTTCTTAGCCTCTTGTTTTTGGTACGAAGTTACTTGTGGCACGTCACACCATGTGGAGCCCGGGAGTGAATCCGAAAAAACTGACAGTCACGTAATTGACCGAAGACGATGATTAATTTATTTATTTTAAATTGCAAAGCAGCTTTCAGCCTTCATAAGGCCATCGTCAGTGCCGGAATGTGGAAGAAGACTTGGAGTCTGCGACCTGAAGTATACGTGTCTCAATCATTAACTTTTCGTTTAATATAACTCCACTTCTTCCACATTCCGGCACTGACGATGGCCTTATGAAGGCTGAAAGCTGCATTCTAATTTAACAATGTCAAACAATTTTTTTTTTTGTTATAAACAAATTAGCAAGTTTACATGAAAAGACAATTTATATTATCCATTAAGATGACCTCCACAGACTCTCCGGTATCTACAATTATCATGAATTTGTGTATTCGGTTAAAAATCAACTATATTAGCTTCGTTTAAACACTCATTTCCTGTGAACTTATGCATAAATAAATAACCAACACAGTCTCTATACTGAATAATGTTACAAAATATCACTTAAATTTTTATTTATTTCAATAAGGAAGCTGTCTATAACATCGTGTAATAAAATTTTCGAACTGTAAATTCCTTTTGGTCAAATTTCAAACAATAATTCATTGCGAATAATACAAGTATTTTGTATAATCTGAATTATACAAGTAATTTCTTGGCTGCAGCACGGGCTTTAGCCCCTTTGATACGAAATATTATTTCATTATCCTTATTAAGAATAATCTCTTCCAAGTGTTGTTGGGCAGTTTCTAAGAGTAACTTTTGATTACTTAGAGCAATTTCCTGTAAAGCAGGAGGAAACAAACTGCTATTATAAATGAAATAAGAAACATTTCCCTTGCTTTCCGCTTCAACTCTAAAGCCTCTTAATGTTTTCAAGAGGAAAATAATTTCCAAGGTCCAAAAGAATATTTTAACCAACTAATAAATTGGATATTAAAAAATGAAATAAATGAATATTAAAAATTATAATTTTGAATAATATTAAAAAATTATAATTTACAAATTAATTACTCGTATAAGAGTAAAATGTAGCAGATAAAAAATGTAAAACTTTTTAATGATATACCCAAGTAGTCCAGTCATTTGGTAGCAGAAAGTAGTCGATTCAGGAAAAAATTGCTGAAGAATTTTTCTCGACGGATCTTTATGTTTTTTGGGGTGCTGAATCTGAAAATCCAGTTATCGACTAGATTCGGATATGGCTTCACCATGAAAATGGTGAAAAACCATAAAATTTTGGAAGTTTTTTTAGTTTTTCGCTTATAACTCCGAAACGACGCATCCTAGAGAAAAATTAC
>KZ651995.1:112262-126004 GCA_001010745.2 Gerris buenoi | reverse complement strand
TCATCGCCCAACAATAAGGCATTAGCATGAATTATTTCGAAATTTTAGGATCAGTCATTATATAGTGTTTGAGGGGTGGGCAATTTTGGGTGTATTTTGATTTGACCAATTAGGAAAGCAAAATTTAAAAAAGTATTCATATATTTGTAACCTACTATTCAGCAGCTTTCCTTTGATACCCCACTCGAAAATTAAAAAAAATAAAAATTTGAGTTTACCACATTTTTTCGAATTGCGCATGCGCATATTTAATTTTTAACTTTTGAGTATTTTCCCTGTGTTTGGGCCCAGAAGTTACGCCAGTGTTTCAAATTTCAGCTTTTTAGCTTAAACGGTTCGGGCGCTATGAACCAAAGAGCGACGGACAGACGGACACATCACCCTCGGCATAAGGGTTTTGAGAAGTATCTAAAAAACCCTAAAAAAGGAAATGTAACAATTAAATTGAATGTTATTATTAAAAACAAAAATAAAAAATAAATAGAAAGATAGCAAGATAGAATGTAACAAACAATTTAATGTTAGAATACCGGTATTTCTTTAGGTGAATTAGCTCTTTCTTATTAATTTTAGAATACCTTTATTTCGTAATAGGTAGATAAGTAGCTTTCTCTTTTCTCTGCGTAAAGACACATACATTGAAAAACAGTTATAAAAATAGACAACTGACCAGTTCTTGGGGGACAAGGTTGTTCATGGAATAAATATGGTATTGAATAGCTAATAATAATCAATCAACCTAATGGAGCTTGCAAAATAACTATTACATTTTCAATTTTAACTTTGTTACGGTTAATTGACAAAAATCAGTTGGGTGAGGTGGCGTAAGAAAGGAAATAATATAAAAGAATTTTGGGGAAAATAAGAGAAAGATAAGGAGCCAGGAGCCACCTCATGCAGGAAACCCCAGTAGACGGAAAAACCCCTCTTAACACAAAAATTATCGATCCAATAAATCTTTCTCATATAGATACTGCATTTAAATATCATAATATATTATTTCATTGAATTATTTTTAAGCATAGTGGTGGTTAAAAACGTTTTTGATTTTCAATAATATCTCGGAAATCATAATATAATTTACTTTTTAATAATAATCACTATTTTATTTATTTATTATAATTCATTGTATTATAGATAGTAGTTTCGTTGTCGCTAAATATGTCGTTATTTCTCAGTATCAAGTTAATAGGAAGTTTGTTAGACGGAAAGTTTAACATGAAGGATTTGAACAAGACTAGGATGATGGAAATTGTTGCCTAAAATATCAGCGGGATAAGCGCTAGTGTCAATAAAGTAACTTGATAGGTGTTTACACTCTCTGCCTGAAAGGGAGGGAGCAACCGTTCGAGTATCTGTCACACTTGCGCCTCTAGAAAATATTTCCAAGCCATAGAGAAAATGTGAAACTCTCAATAAACGTTTGATCAAAATCAAGCTTTTCCTCCCTATTAATAAAGTTTGAAGGGTAAATTGCTTTCTATTCAATTATACACCAAATCTATGGAACGTTAAAATTCCTCATCTAATTTTCTATTAACTAATATATTTTTAATTTAAATTATAAACAAATTGTTTATATAAAAATAAAATGTGCTTATATTTTCTATGAAAGTTATTGAACGATGCATTAGTCATTTGTCACTTTATTAGAAATGGACCAAGATATTGTTTTTACTGCGCTTTTTGAATTATACACTGTGAAAGAAATAAATAAATACAATGTTAGCTATGTTAGTTACATAGTTCCCCGCGTCCTATTTTTGGACAAATGGTCACATTATGTTAATTGAAAGAGTGGTTGTTTAGACCTTTTTCGGTTTCCAGTGGTATTTTTTTTTAAATTTGAGCAGTCGGTTGATATTAATATATGGGATGATCTTATGGGCTTCTTTCTATAAACCCTCCATACTTTGAAATCGGATAATAGTCCAGTAAATGAAGCTCAAAAAATGTCAAAACCTCGCAATTTTTTCGTCCTGCATCGATTTGCACAAAAATTTGGAATTTGGCTCATCTTACCCTCTACTTCAAAACCACCTTCTTAACTATAAATTCATCGTGATATACTTTTTCTCGAGTTCAATATTTATTGCTAGACACTCACTTCAATGATGAAAAAATGTTTTTCTTTCAATTTTGCCTTAATTCCTCTTAGTATAAATAGATAATTATTACCAATTTTGTCTCTTTTTTAACTCTGTCTTGTATAAGATGTTAGCATCGNAGTTATTTTTGAAATATTTCAAAAACACTTAAGTTTTTAGCGAGTAATATGACTCGGACCAATAAAAGAATCTGTACTTACAGAAGGGCGAAAATCCAATACATTTGGCTTCCACAGGCAAATCCACTTATTTCCTTCAGCACGACACTTTATTCTTGGTTCTTCTCGGACAGTCAGTAAATTTGTAAAAACAAAACGGAGTTTAATTTTAAACTAAATTATCACCGCTGACTGTCCTACCGACTGCGCCAGTTAACTTTTAGAATTGAAAGATTAACTTTTTAAAAAATGTTTTTATTTTTTATTACAAGTTACTTTTCTACAATTTGATTTAAGTAAACAAAAATGAATTTTACAACTATTAATGATTTAACTTACATATAGTTGGAGCCACGAGAAACCTAGACTAGCGCCGCGGCGGCTTTACAGAGATTATATATCCTATTTTATGCTGAGGTGGGAAAAGAGGATTAAGCAAGAATCACTCTTGTAACTTATATATATTTAACTGGTATATTGATTATAAACTGGATTTAAAAGTTGACAGGTAAAATTAATTAATAGGTTTCAAAATTAATTCATCTTCCTATCACAAAAAGATCATTGAATTACTTTGGTAATGAAAATCCGTGAATGTCGATCGAAAAAGTGTAGAGGTATTACACGGAAGTGGTTGAAAAGAAAAGCGGATAATTAGTCAAGCCGTTTAATAACGAATATTCGTTTGAATATCGAGTTTTAATGCGAAGTTGGTAATTGGAATTCTATTTGTTGTCGCTGAATCAACTGAAATGGCGGGAAAAACTCATCTACCAATTAGTCTCTGTTTTGTTTACAGATGCGGAAAGTCTTGTCCGCATAATGTACGAACCTGTGAATTAAACGAATTATTTCCTTCAAACTCATTACAACCTTCCAATTATATTGCATGTGGTTGCCAACCATTAGAGATTTAATCGGAATGTTTTAAATCTATCAATTCAAGATTATTATGATTGTTATCTATTCAATTTTAAACAAATTTGTTTATATTTCGCTCAAATGCATACTTTTCCTCATATTTTGGACTAAAAAAACTTCATCCCAGCAATTTCATTTTACTTATTTATTATTTTTAAAAATTTAAATACGTATTTTATAACTTTGCCTCTTAATTTGTTATATTCGGTTAACATAATTCATGTAAAATTATTAGTTTCGGCTTAAGATAACCAAATAACAGGTAGCGAGGGTCCGTAGGCAACACTGTATTGTTTAAGTTGTACGAAGTGATGGTGCTGCTATTACGTATTAGTTCAGTATTAGTAGTAGTTCAATTAGGTATCATGCATGCACGTTATTTTTAAAATGCTAAAAAGTCTACTTTGAACTATCCTACGGGTCTCATATTCTAAAAACACATAAACGAACGTCTGATATAGTATTTTTAGCCAGTGAACCGGACTATAAATATATAAATAAAAAGGCTAAAGTTTTATTAAAATTAATTTGAACCAAATGCAAATACATATAATTATTTTTATTATGATCTCGCAAACTTTTTGTATTTTTACCACTTTTACACAATGTGGTAAGAGGTTAATATGTCACACAGATACACAACCACGTGTTTGAATAAAGTATTTTTTGCTGTTTTTTGTTCCTCACCTCTTTTTTGCCAGTTTTACCAGTCAAAATTAATTACAATTGTGAACTCTTTGTCTTTAAAGGAATATATTATTTTAATTATAACTTCTCATTTCACATTTTTGTAAACGTACAAAAGCTATTTTACATATTTCACATTGTAAATAGTTATGTATTCTTAGGGTGCGTTCGGAAACACTAACCAACCGGTCATTCTCTCGGTCGACCGGCAGTTTGTTGTGGTTAGTGTCATGGCGGCTTGGAATCATTTTTGTTTCCGAACGGCATCGGTCGACCAAAAAGATTAACAAAGCGAGGTTACAAATATAAATTCTTTTTTGTTTGGTGTGATATAGAAGTGAAGCTGTGACGATTCCTCAAGTGAATAAACTATTGCAGATTTAACCTTTAGGTTAAATCTGTATAATATAGCTGTCATCCCTTTCCTTCTTCCTTCAACTAAAAACTCAGATTACACGACTTTCAGCAGCATCTTCCTCCTGAAACCTTGCATTGCACTGTTGACATCGATTATATCAACTCTTCTGTGTAAAAATTATACATTTATAATCTCTTAAGTGTATAAAATATGCAAATGAACAGTTTAACTAATGGATATAATCTCTCGTATATAAATCAAGTAAAGTTATGCCACCAAACGATCCTCAACCGCACAATCTCCTTTAATTGAAGACTTCTATTAAAGGAGAGAGAGAAAGCATCTAGTTACTTGTTACATGGTTCAACAAGCGTCCCCCAAGGTTTCCCTGAAACCTAAAATAGTTATTTACGCACCAAGAGAGGAAACAAAGTCATTACTCCCTGAGCGTTATTGTTGGTTCCTGAGGCGAAGCCGAGGAAACCATACTGTCTAAATCCCGAGGCGAAGCCGAGGGAATTATTTAGTTGGTGCCTGAGGCGCAGCCGAGGGAACCATGAAGTTTAATCCCGAGGCACAGCCGAGGGAGTTAATTATAGCGAGAGTGCTAAGACTTTTTGCTCCCGTGGTCCGTACAAGATTTTTCCTCTAGAAGGGTGGAAAACAACACAAACAAACCTAAGATTTCGATTTATCAATTTATTTAGGTATTAAAAATTAAGTTTACAAATGTTTATACCTTTAATTTTTTTAACGACTTTGAAAAAAAAAAAAAAAAAAAAATGTTTTATAACATCTTATTGTAGAAAAAAATAATGTAAATTAAAGGTGCAATTCATCAATTCCAACTATGTTTTCTTTAATTTCTATAATAACTTAAAGTTATTGTTATTATAGAAATAAAAAAAAATATATAAAAAAATTTCCTCGTGCCGCCCCTAAAAGCGCGGGGCCCGGGGCGGTTGCCCCTGCCTAAGGGCGGCCCTGATAACTTTCAATAACTATGTAATTATAATAATAACTCTATAACTCAAATGTTTAATAATACACAAAATGTACTAAAAAATGACTAACTGAATAATATTTAATTTATTTGTGTTCATCTCTAAAATACGAGAAATCAAAAACAATAATATAACCTGATGGGATGTAACCTACCTCTTTTCTACAAGGACTCTTTTCTATAAGTTTTGTTTAAACTCAGTTATGAAGTCATACGACATTTTAAAATGACGATAAAAATTAAAGTATCGCGGCAATCAAAAGTACGTGTCATTTAAACTCTGTAATATTTGATAAAAAAGCTTTTAACCTGTCGAGTCATTGAGTTAAAAAAAACGCTATTAGTTACGAAACAGGCAACACTGATTTTTTTAAGAATAATAAGTTGGCTCTACTGTTACTTTCCACCACGATTTTTACTTTCCGCCACGATTTCTACTTTCCGATTTTCACAACTAGGCTGTAATGGGATCCTTTCCTCCCTATAAACTAGTGTGGAAAGTTATTATTTCCTCCCTTCTGGAGGAAAATACAATTTGATTCGTGATTAACACTCCAAAATAAGTGTATGTTTCTCCACTTTCTGCCTTGGTCCAATTTATAGGATTTTCCATGATCTTCCACACTAAAAATTGAAAATGGTAAAAATTAGCAGTTTATTGCCAAATAATAAGAATTAAGGTAGAGATACACATGCCTGTAGCTTGAACAAAAACATGTCAGCGGTTCTATTATTTTAAGATTGTCTAAAATAACAACACCCTTATAATCGACCCCCAAATAACGTAAAATAACAACTATATCGTATCTATAAATTGTTGAAAAGTAGGATTGGTAACAAAGTAAATTACGATTAGGACAAAGGTTGGTGGTTTATTATAAGTCTATAATGAACAGTTTTACAAAGGAAAAGTGTGATAAAGGAATATCACACTTTTCATCTTCCAGTTAGCTATGAGTCACAAAATTATCCACCAAATTCATTTCAATTTTAAAATAAAAAAAAAGTGAATAAGAAAGTAAAAGAGTGCCGATAAAGGGCCATGTTTCATAAAAAATTAAAATTAAAAAAGAATTTTAAAGGTTAGCAAAAAAAGACGACAATGTATTCAATTGTTTATTAAAAACATAATCAAATGTTTACAAAAGAACAATGACATTCAGCCAAGGAAGGTAACATTATGGTTACTAACCGAACTAACCGTATTTCGATTTCGGTCGAAGCGGTTGCGACCTATCGACCGGAGCTTTACGAACGCGGTCGGTTGTTTAGGTTGGTGTTTCCGGACACACCGGTTACTTCTCGGTCGACCTGGTTAGTTTTTCCGAACGCACCCTTACATATTATGATCACAAAAATAAGGTATTCAATTAATAAAATTTAATGTACATACGTTTAACCATTCTTCTAATCTAAAGTCTTAATATAACGCTTAAAACAATTTGAAAAGTCAGTTTATTAATTAATAGGAGAACGATAAATGATTGTCTAACTTGTGCTGTCCCGGTCCCTTTATCAATATAACGTTATATTATATTATTATAAAGATTGAAGATCACTGGGAATGCGATTCTGATAAACATTATCGCGTGATCAATTCCAAGTCGAGATTATTTGTTTTTACGTGGAGGAGAATCGAATCATTGTTCCAAAAAAGGTTTTAATATAAAAATTTAAAGTTTGAAAGGTGCAAAAACCAACGCATTCGAACCCGCAAAACTCACCTTTGTAGGTGCGGTTTTGTACTGTACAATTTTTTTTTTTTTTTTTTTTTTTTTGTTTTTTAGACTATTACGACTACATTAATATAACATGTTATAAGCAATACAGATGTTAGAATATTTGCAGTGACTTGAAATGTGACATGAGATGAGAAGTTATCCACCGATAGTACTCATAATATTTAATAACATGATTTTTTTTTTTTTTTTTTCCTTTTCTTTTCGAACTACACTATGTTAATTGTTTAATAAGTCACGCGGCCACTGCCTCTTTAGGCGTCGAGGAGGGTTTTGTGGAATGGATGGAGATGATAGGTTTTGAACTAAAGGATTAGGATGGTGGGATATGGAGTCATGGAAACTTTTGTATCGGGAGGAGGCTAGGTCACGGATAAATGGGACTTTAAGGTCTCTGTGGAGGATAAGGTTGGAAACATAGAAAGGAGCATTGGTTATTTTTCTTAGGATTTTAGATTGGATGGTTTGGATACGATAGGAGTTGGAACGCTTGGTGCAACCCCAAATTTCAATGCCGTATGACCATATGGGCTTAATTATAGTGTTATAAATGAGTAATTTGTTATGAATGTTGAGTTTCGATGTATGGTGTAGGAGTCTGTATAAAAGTTTGTAACGTCTGTTGCAGTCTTGTCGTTTGAGTTTTGTGTGGTGTGCCCATGTTAGACGCCGATCCAGGTGTAACCCGAGGTAGCGGACAGTGCTAGAGTGAGGAATAGGAGTATGGTTTAGGAATACAGGTTCACAGTTGCCGTGTCTTAGACTGAATGTTACATGGATACTTTTATTCTCGTTAATTTTAATCCTCCATTTGTTTAGCCATGTTTCTAGGAGTGAGAGATGTTGTTGTACATGGTCGGAAGCAGTTCTGGATGATTTGTGAGACGCTAAAATACATTTATCATCGGCAAAGGATGCGAGGGTGGTGTCAGGATGTTCAGGAATATCAGAAGTGTATATGGAATATAGGATTGGGCCAAGGATGCTTCCTTGGGGTACACCTGCTTTAATAGAATAAATTGAGGAAGTGGAATGATTATAGGAAACATGGTAAGCACGTTCCTCGAGAAAGGACTTCAGGATAAGGTAATAGGTAAAGGGAAGGAAGCCCTTGAGTTTCCAAAGTAAGCCGGCGTGCCAAACTCTGTCAAAAGCCTGGGCTTCATCCAGGAAGACAGCCGAACAGTACTTTTTCTGCTCAAGGGAGGAGGAAATTATGTCAACAACTCTGTGGCATTGTTGAACTGTTGAGTGGAGGGAACGGAATCCTAATTGATGATTTGGGATAATTTTTAAGGATGTAATAATAGGATATATTCTTCGAAGGATTAGTTTTTCTAAAATTTTTCCCATTAAGGGAAGAAGACTAATAGGACGATAGGATGTAGGTAAATGGATAGGTTTGGAAGGTTTATGTATCATTATAATTTTTGCAAATTTCCATAAGGTAGGGTAATGAGTTGTGCGAAGGACTGAATTGTATATATATGTCAGGTACAGAATTCCTTTCTTGGATAGATGGTTAAGGATATGGGAGGTGATAAGGTCATAGCCGGGGGCTTTATTTCTTGGAAGCCGTTTTATAATATGCAAGACGTCGGATGGGTTAAAGGCATTCGGAGGAGGAGAGAGTTGAAGTGGTATGGTTAGGTCATTACTAATCAGGGTGGAATGGCCTTGGTCATAAATATCAGGATTTGGGGAAAATTGTTGGGAAAGGAAATAGGCAAAGATTGCTGCTTTATCAGCATCACTCTTTGCCCAGGATTGGTCTGGTTTTTGGATAGGAGAAGGGACTGTTTTGTGGTTTAGGATTTTACGGGTAGCTTGCCAAAGGGATTTGTCTTCTGTAGTCAGGTTGTTTGTAAAGTAAGAAAACTGTTCTGTTCTGTATATTGTCAACGCTGTAGTTAGTTGTCTAGTAAGTCTGTTAAAGGTCAGTTTGTCAGTTGGGAGTCGAGTCCGTTGCCATTTAGCCCTAGCTCGTCGTTTCTCGCCTATTAAGGTCCGTATAGTCAAGGGTAGTTGTATGTTAGTTGTCCTATATTGTTTGTAAGGAGTGGTAGAGTCCCATACGCACGTCTGTATCGTCTCAGTCAAAGTTTGTACAGCTAAGTCAATTTCTTGAGGAGTTTTTAAAGGTATTTTAAGGTCAAGTCTATTATCTAGTAGGTCTTTAAAAATAGTCCAGTCAACATGTCCGTTAATTAGGGTTGGTTTTCTAGGAAAGGGAGGAGGACGAAGGTCAAGGACAAGAAGGACAGCACTATGGTCTGAGGAAAGATCGTGAAGGTTCATGAGAGTAGGGTGGAGATGGGTGATTGGGGAGGTTACAAAATAATCAAGAATATCGGGTAGTTTGTTTGGATCAGTAGGCCAGTAGGTAAAATCAGGAGGTGAATGAACTTGGTATCTAGAGGATAGAATAACTGGAAGGAGGGACTTGATGCCACGAGGATTACTAGTTCTACACCCCCACTGTGGGTGTTTAGCGTTATAGTCCCCACCGGCTATAAACCTAGGGCCAAAGGACTGGAATAAGGATGCGAGATCTTGATGGGTTACAGGTTTACTGGGAGGACAATAAACAGAGGAAATTGTGAAATCTTGTGGGAAGGAATTTAGAGTAATAGAAGTGGACTGGATTGATTCGGTAGGATTTGAGGGATGTAGAAAGTGGGAAAGGGAATTTCTAATCAGGATCGCTCTGCCCCCTTGTGCAGTGTTATTTGGATGGTCAGTTCTGCACGTTGTGTAGTCTCGTATGTGAAAGTGTGAGCGTGTTGTGAAGTGTGTTTCATTTATTAGGGCAATGTCAATCCTTTTATCATGAAGAAGCAAATCAAGCTTTTGCTTATGTTCGGTACACCATTAGCGTTCCAAAGGAGGATGGTAAGAGAACTTTGAGTAGGAGAAATCATTTTTGGGAGACAACAGAAATAATAGATGCTAAGGATGATAGAGAGGCTGTACAAAATGAGTTGAAAATGACTGTACAAAATGAGTTGATTATCCTCAAGTTATCGGGGATTGAACTCGTCATAAACTTAGAACTTTATTACTTTTATTTAGCTGTTATATTATTATGTTGTTTTATCTTTTTGTGTAGATAAGATGCTGGGCACGTGTAAAGCAAGCTTCCAGATGAAGCAAAAGATAAAAACCCACCTGTTGGCGTGGTCGCTGGCTAGGCACAAATCTAACTCTTCAGCTGTTGAATACACACCAATAAGAAATTCAGCCAGGCACAAATCTAGTAAAAAATCTGTCGAATACAAGCCAATAAGAAGTGTCCTCGTCGCAAACAGAGGTAGTATTTTTTATTATTTACTATAGTACATCTGGCGTGTTGTTCAAACATTCGATTTATTTTGAGAATCACGGAGTGTCTTGTGTCTTGAAAAGTTGTTATATTGATTCTCTATGTGCTATATCCCAATTTAAGGTATTGGTGTAACTGGCTGGTTAGAGTACTCGCTCACTCTTTCCTATATAAGCAAGGCCATTATCAACATACCAGGTGCTTAACTTGGTGCGTAGGCTTCCGCGGGTAGACTCGTAATTAACAGCTTGGTTTTCCGGTAAAATCCGCGTCACGAAGGGGTTGAAGTCCAACGTTTCGCTTCCACTGCTGGAAGCATCTTCAGGGGTGTGGTGAATCGTGGTGTTGACTCGAAGCGAAGTCATTACATCCTGTGTTTGCTTCGAGTCAACACACGATGCACAACACCCCTGAAAATGCTTCCTGCAGTGGAAGCGAAACGTCGGACTTCAACCCCTTCGTGACGAGGATTTCACTAGAAAACCAAGCTGTTTAATACCAGGTGCTTGTTCGAATCCCATATAAAAATATATTAACTGATTTTTTTATTTTTTTTACATTCAGAATTTTTTAAATTCAGCATTTTTGTAATGGAAATGGAGTACAAATATATACTCATAATGCACTCTATATGTATCAATCTATTTTACAACGGTTCTTGAACGACGGTGATATTGAAGGCGATTGAAGAAATTTGTGGTCCTAAATTCAATTTCTCTGGTCAATATTGCCTTGTCCGATCATCAATAATTGAGGTTCGATGTATATCTGTAAAAGAGATTTCATATTGTATTGTCTTCACTATGTTTTGGTGTCGATCAAAATCGTCCGGGGTGATCGATAAATGTTATTTATTTCTACAGATAATTTTTTATTTTAAGAGAAATCATTGGGTAACGTGCGATATTTATATTGTTGACATCTCTTTTGCAATTGTAATATAACATGGTATACAATCCAATTTCACTGAGAATGTCAGCATTCAGCATTTCGATGCTGTGGTAAAACCTTTCTTCTAGCTTTTGCCGCAGCTTTAAATCCCCATCTAATTTTAGCTTCATCGATTTCCCAACGTGGTAGGTTCTTAGTTTGTCTTGAATCTTATTGAGCCTATTGAGCCCTTGAGAGCCATCTACTCTACATCTCAAGCAGGAATAGCTTAACTCAGAAGGCTCCAACCTAACTATCTTCCCTAGTTTTGTGATATTGCTCCTAATATCCTCTATTTTATTTATTTACTAGTCTTCAACTCACCTCATGCTAGGACTAAGGGGCTATATTTCCTACAGTGGCGTTATTATATTTTCAATCACAGATGAATTGAGAACATTATGCACTTGGACAGAGTTGTGAACTTGAGTAGCTGACAGCTTGATATACAACTATAGATATTACGAGTAGAGATTATCGAATAATCGAGAATATGCAATATTATTCAAATGGTCAAATTGGAATGCGTTATAAGTTTACAAAGAACTTAATCACCTTACAGTTAAATTATAATTATAAAACTAAAGTTTCAATTCCATGTCATATGATATGATAATATTTCGAATCGAGGGATAGATATAAAACAGTTGTTTAATATAGAAGAAGAGATACAAGGATGGCAACAATACATAAATAAATAAATAATTAACGAAAAAAAAAATATTTAGGGCGTTAATGAACAAATGTCTAACACCCTATAAATAAATAAATAAATAAATAAAACAGTTGTTAGTATACATTTGGGCGTTTATATAGTGTAAATTGTCTTCTAGGTTTCACTAAACTGGAACATTTGACAAGTTGAATCCCAAGGGATTTTCAACAAACCACAAAGCAAACAAAACTTTATTCACGTTAGCTCTATTTGTTTTGAACAGACTTGATTAATTCCAGTAGGTATTGCAAAGGTTCCGTTTTATAACTAACCACCAGCATGGGCTTTATTCTACGGATGATAAATAAACTTTATGTATCCCACATTTATTGTAGCATCATCTTCGATGTTTTGGATTTATTTGTTTTTTTAGATTATACTTTATTTAGTTATAAATACAAATTTAACCCTCAGGAAAATAATGTTGGGTGAAACTTGTGGTTTCTGAACCATGATACTAAATTATTAATAAATTCTGTTAATTTATTTATTTATTCCCGACATGTATTCGTCTATTATCACCTCATAAATTATTTTATTAGCGGGTTCGAAAAACACGAACAAAAAAGTGGCAATTAGTAGGAGAGTGTTACAGATAAACAATTAACTGTTCCTATAAGAGGATCTGAAAAACAAAAAACATATGATCCTCGATTATATAAGAAAATAAGTTTTATATTCTATGAATTGTAATAGCAAGAAATAAAATAATAGAAGGAAATTTAAGAAATAAGTAGGTATAAAATAATCATTATAAATTTATTGAAACACAAAATTTTAAATACACATTCATGATTGATATAGAATAATGATTAATAAATGTATAAGAATATTTGTGATACAAAGAGGGAATGTTCCGTACGGCGAATTTACTAAAAATAAACTTCGTCACGAAGTGTACTACAAAATTAAAAATTTGTAAATTTATTTTGAAGTTCATTAAAACTGAGTCATGCCTTTATCTTACACCAATACATATCGTTGAAGTAAATTAAAGTCTAAACACTTTCAAAATAATGATCAATTAAACTTTATTTTCTAGACTTCGATTTTCTACTGTTTAATTGCGGTGTAGATTTTGAAGTTAAATTTTTTTATTTTTTAAAATAATCAGAATGCTTATAACACACTTCAATATTATTAAAAGTTTTTTAATTAAAACTTTGCCTTCTTTTATGGCGTAGGCCAAGAACAGCATTCTAAGCAAGTTCAAAGTGTAAACAAAGGATATCTCATCAAAAGTCACTAAGAACGACTGGTCCTTTTTTTTCTTTTCTTTTTTCAAAGGCACGAAAGTATAATGGCCCCCATACACGCATCAACTTGTTGTCCAACTTGGTTGAGTTGACGTTGAAGTGTGTATGGGCAGGTTGAGAGACCAAATCACAAGTTGAACAACCATGTTAAAAGACATCAAAACCCTTATGATATTGGTGGGCGGAGCATATGTTTTTATGCCTTTTGATTCAAAAGCTATTTGAACCGCACAGAGTGACAGACAGACAGACACAGGAACGAAACTATTCGGGTATAGTTTCACTTTATACTGGGTTCTCTTTATGCTGGTTCTCTCTATCTACTGACCAAGTTGAAGTGTGTATGGGGGCCTTAAGAAGTAATGAAATCAAAACTATTGTCACCAAGTTTATAAATATAAATTTAGACATCACCCTTTACACCCTCTTATGATATCCGTATGATATCTCATAGCACTTTTTCCTTAGTTCTTGGCACCTTTGGCATCGATCAATTCAAGAATTATGAAATTGTTGCAAACAATATTCAAAGTAGCACTATCCCC
>KZ651995.1:88166-111056 GCA_001010745.2 Gerris buenoi | reverse complement strand
TATAGGTCCAGAGTTGGGTGGGCATCGTCGGGCCCCTGATGAGTCGGTAGCGACGAAACGATGCAGGACATGGCGTTTTGCCGAGCCAACATCTTTGTGACGTTTGTCTGGTGTTGGAACAGTTCCTATGTGTCACGCTTGCGTGGCACATAGGAACCTTGGTGTCTCTCACAAACACTAATTGTATACCTTCTTAATTAATTTGCAATTTTACAAACATATATACATAGCCATGATATAAAGAGTTACTTGCTGTCGATACTTGCTTGATCTAAGAATTGCCGGACTAGTTTCGTCTATAGTATATTTTCATATGTTTCTAGTATGTAGTATTATTCTTCTACGTTTTCTCGATCTAGAGATAGAAAACATAGAAATAAATCATCCAAAGACCCAAAATTATCATTTTGAAGTACATTTTACAGATAGGAATATTCTCCTAAATACCGAATAAATGAGGCTCCCCACTATGTGGTGAGACTGAGATTGAAGAATTTGCCACTTCACTCATCCAATTAATAAAATTATTAATGAGGAACTTGTCTTACCCCTTACGGAATCAAACGAGATATATTAGGGAAATGGCACGGATTTGAGAAGTGGGTGTTTAACCTCTCACACTGATTACTACATTATGTTTATTTATTTAATTTGAAGTAAAAGATTCACCATAAATATTTAATAGTTTCTTACGATTATTGCAAGTACAATATTTAACTAACCAACTCAGACGGTACGGGTCGGAGTTATAATGAATTCTTGGCGCCAAAAAAATAAAATAAAATAAATAAATAAAAGAAAGGAAGAGGAGAAAGAAATAAAAGACAAATAGAATCCATACAAGTGTATTTAAACAAAAACTGTCAAAAAAGGAAGGAAGAAAAGATAGGAAACTGGGGACCTGGGGAAACCAGCATGGAAGAGAAAGGGACTTACCACTAGACAAAATTAACTTTAGACAAGGCAGAAGTGACATCTAGCGGCTAGTAAATTAAATGTGGAAAAGATTTCAAGTAGGCCCCAAAATTAAACTAAACTTTAAGAAATAATAAAAAAGTATATCCCGAAAATTGAAAAGTAGATTGTGACAAATGAACATCGGTCTCCTGATCGGCCGACAAGAAATTGAATGCCTCAGCACCACAAAAATTCGTAGAATTAATACTTTGAAAATAGGTGGATACTGGTTACTATATAATGCAAGGTATCTTAGAGCCCTATTACATTTCAACGATTGGTCATCTATTTGACTAATATAAAGCTGAGTCCAAAAAGTATAGAAAATATTTGACGCACTAAATTATAATCAATTTGAAAAGGATATGTTTTTATGAAAGAAAAACATATTCTGGTGTGTCCAGGTGGGAGAAATGTCTCGAGTGCAGAGTGGAAATTCAACCTTTAATGAGTTTCACCCGTCCACTATTTCAGGGGTTCTAGGAGAGGAGAGAAACGGATCAGAATTGGCCAACCTTGTCTCAAGGTTTTCATTCAAATAATACTTGTAATACATCCTTAAGAAGTTTAAATGGAATCCGTCTGCGCTTGTCCGTGGACTCCGACAAGATTACTTCGTTCAAATCAGCTACTTGGAGTAAGACGGAAAAATAGAATCTCCTATCCCACTACGTGACTGTACTCCATTAATCCAAATTATTGTGAAAACTGGTTCAACTCAAAACTTAATAAGAACTCACTAAAACTCAGTACACAAGGCCAACACTCTCAATAACATGGCAAAGTGTTGCCCTTCTACACTTCTCCAAAACTTCTCAGAAAATGAAAATACTTCAACTAACTACTTGCTTCTAAATAAACTATAAAATAAAATATATTTATGCAATTTAAATAAAATTACCTATTGCAAAAATTATACGTTGTTTAAACAAAAGAAAACTCTCAGCCGCCATAAGAAACCTCGGACTCCTACAAAATTCTATACGAAGAATTAAATTACTACTGCTTGTTACAAATCTTTTATTTTACGAATGATAGTGGTGATTTTTTTGTTTAGGTGAAATTGCTATTCGTGTATTCCGAGCATGTACAGAATTGGGTATCAGGTCGGTAGCCATCTACTCGGAACAAGACAAGATGCAGATGCACAGACAAAAAGCCGACGAATCATACATGGTTGGAAAGGGACTGCCACCCGTACAGGCTTACCTCGAAATTCCAGAAATCATCCGAGTTGCCAAGGTAAAGAATTTAAAATTATATTATTTTATATATTGTTTAAAAAAATGTAAAAAGGTTTTTTTGTTTAAACATGCAATACATTAAATTCACTAATTGAAATTATCTAAAATTTTACAAATACATATATATATATTTAACAACAGCAAAGTGACAATTGATTTATTGGATAATGTATCTATTAAAATTCTATATATTTTATAGATTTTGTGTGTGTGTGATTTATAGCCGTACTGAAAACTCCTATAACGATTTGCTATGAACTCAGGACATCAAAGCGTATTAATTCATTAAAATCTCAAAATAGAGTTTTTGCACCATCTCAATACTTTCTCTTTATAAATAAAACATATGTGAGAATGTAATGTGTGACTAATTTAATATATTTTTCGAAAAATATAATTATATTATTATTCTATAGGAAAACGACGTCGACGCTATTCACCCAGGCTATGGGTTCCTTTCAGAGAGGTCAGATTTCGCAAAGAACGTAATTGATGCAGGCATACGATTTATTGGGCCATCACCATTCGTTGTCCAACAAATGGGTGATAAAGTAGCTGCCCGACAGGCTGCCATCGATGCTGGAGTACCTATCGTTCCAGGTACATTTATTTTAGTTCTAATGCCGACGTAAGTTAAGGTTAAGGTATAAATACTACTTAGTTAAAAAAAAGTGGGTGATTATAAATTGGATGCCCCAACAGCTAGGAACCTTTCCCGAATTTTAACCCAATGAACAATTGACTTTTTGATTATATACTTAAAAATCCTTTAAAACTATCCACATTAACTGACATAATGAAAGGGAAAATTTTATAAATAAAAATGTTATTGTAATATTTGTATTGGCTATCTAAGCTAAAGGTGTGGTACTATGGTTATCTCTTCTCTAATTACCTTATTCCTCGTTCTGCCTTTCCTGGTTTTTCTAGCTACAGACCTCAAGTATCTCATCCCCTGCGCTATTGCACTCCCTACTTTTCAATTTGCTTGTCAAAGCCCAGGATTCAGAGCTATAGCTTAGAATAGGTACATATTCGTGGGCTAACTATAACACCATCTGGGTTTAGAAATTCCCTGTTTTCTCAAAACTTGTTGTTTGCAGCATAGAACATCTTTCCATTTGCATCAGTAATTCACCTCACCTATTAATTTCCAAGTTTTGTTTCCATTCCTTCCCCTTGCAAATTTCCACTCCTTAAATATCCCCTTGCATTAGCTGTATGGTAATCTTATAACTTCGGTCCTCCTGGGCTATTACCATCGTCACAGTCTTTCCTATGCTTATTTTCATACCCCTTTCATCTATTTCTGTTAACTGCTAAGATACTAGAAACGTTAAGCTAAGTTAAATCACTCGTATGCGAGAGGTTCCGCACAAAAAGCTTATTTTATTTCTCACTCAAAAAACATCAATAACAAAAAAGTGACGCGTGACGTCAAGTCCGCGTAATAAAAACAATATTTAAATCAAACATTTAACATTTTTCCCCCCGGAGTGACGAAGGTCACCAATCTCTGTGCCTCAAGTCCAGTCGACATAGGTTGGCGACAGGTCTCTTCAGAGTGCCGGTGTTCATCTTGACCATCGCTGATCGTACTGCTCCATCGCCACCTGGGTAAACCTCAACTATCACGCCTTTAGGCCAACTTTTTCGCCTAAATCTGCAGTCGGCGACCACAACTACGTCGCCCACAGCGAGTGGTGGTTGTGGCTGAAACCACTTCGTCCTCTTGGCCAGGGTGGGTAGATATTCCTTGAGCCACCTGCTCCAGAACATATCAGCTAAGCGCTGTGCAATCCGCCATTGCTTTCGCAGCCAAAGATCGTCGTCACTGAATTCACCAGGCGCTGCAGCTCCACTAGAGGATCCTAACAGAAAGTGGTTAGGGGTAATCGCTTCGCTCTCCTCAGGCTCTATCGGGACATGAGTTAAGGGACGGCTGTTCACCATGTGTTCGGCTTCTACCAGGAGAGTTAGAAGCACCTCATCCCTGACGACTCTCTCATTCAGCGTTGAGCTGAGGGCTATCTTCACACTTCGTACTAGTCGCTCCCAGCTCCCTCCCATGCGAGGGGCGGCCGGGGGCAGGAATTTCCATTCGAAGCCACGTATGCTAGCTTCCTGAGACAGCTGTAATTGATCCAGGGCCAGCAGTGCTTCCCTGAGCTCTCGCTCGGAGCCTCAAAGGTTCGTCCCGTTATCGGACCACATCTCAAGAGGAGCCCCTCGCCGTCCGATAAATCTTCTTAATGCCATAATGGCGCTGTCTGTAGATAGAGAATGAGCAACCTCAAGATGTACAGCTCTAACGCATATGTCACGTGCATAACGCACGTGTCCAGCGTTGACATGGTATCGCATTATTAGGAGACGCGTATACTGGTGTTCAGGGTCAAGAATCACAGGGTTTTTAACGTCCCATTCCACTCCTTCGGTCTTCTGGATATGCCCTTTCATGCGTATTACTCCTTCTTCGTCTAAATAAGGGGAAAGAGTGAGCAGACGACTACCTTTTCCAATCGCTATCCCTGCCTCCAGAGCCTCACGTTCACAGCTAAAGGATTCTCTCTGAACATGTTTCCACCACAGGACTCCGCACGCTTTATATCCGAGGCGGTAACGATAACAGAGTTTGAAACTCGCTTGAATCTGTCTACAGCAAGAAGCACTTTAGCGGTGGCTCTTATCAATCGCAGCCAGGATGAAAAACGATTAATATCGGGCAGCACATTGCTCAAAGGGCAAGCCAAACACACCAAAACTGACTTCTTCACCTCTTCCTGTCCGATAAGGTCATTGGCCTGAGAAGACGCTTCTTGAGGCCAGGCATCTTCGTTTTCTCGCAGATAGTTAGGCCCATATTGCCAAAGCCTTTCGCGATGTTCAGCTTCAGCGTAGCTCTTTGTTGCTAGATCAGCAGGGTTCTGTGCACTAGGCACCCAGCGCCAAGTTCCGTTGGTCGTCAGCTCTTCAATTTCTGTAACTCTGTGCGCAACAAAAGGTTTAAATCTTCGTGGATCAGACCTTAACCAGCATAGCACGGTGCGCGAGTCAGACCAGAAGTGTAACGATGTAACGCTGACACTATGACCTTCAACCACAGCCTTGGCCAACCGACTTCCCATTAGTGCCGCTTGCAACTCCAGCCTAGGGATGGTAGTTGGTTTTAAGGGGGCTACTCTTGTCTTTGCTGTAACCATAGTAGTAAAAACTTCGCCTCCATACGTACTGTGGAAATATACAACTGCGGCAAAGGCGTCGGCGCTCGCATCGCAAAAGGTGTGTAGTTGAATCTCCTCAGCCCGTAGCACACAGCCATTGTAGCATCGCGGAATCTTAACTTCTTCGATTTTCTCCAGATCTTTTAACCATTTACGCCACTCTGCAAAGTCCTTAGCCTGAATCTCGTCATCCCATCCAACTCCGGATCTCCAAATATTTTGCATCAGGATCTTCCGGCGGACGGTTATATAGGCTAGAAACCCTAAAGGGTCATACACTGACATAATTAACATCTCTTTTAGTTGGATATTTGTTCATCTTCATGACTTCGGAATCGCATCTGTTAAAACGAAGCCTGAATTCGAAGACATCGCTTGCTGGAACCCAATACAAACCAAGCACTCTTCCTTCCGGGAGATCTAGAGGACAACACTGTTCGCCTAATGGTTTCACGCTATCAGTGGCTCCTACATACTCCACTTCACGAGAAGTACTCAGCCAGCCATGCATGAGGAACGGCCCTTCTTTGTGTATATCTGTCACTTGTTTTGTTCGCAAGATTGCCTCCTCTACCGTGTCAACGCTATCCAGGTAATCATCCATATAATTTTTATGTCGGATCGCGTCGACTGCCTCAGGATAAGCGTCTTGGAATGGCATAGCATTACGATTGCGTACGTCCTGGGCTGAGTAAGGGGAACAGACCACACCAAACAACATGACTTGCATCACGTATGTACTAGGTGGCTTACTGCGGTCTATGCCTCTCCACAGAAAGAGCTGAGATGACAGATCTTCGCGACGGATTAAAATCTGAAGATACATCTCGGATATATTAGCGCTGAAAGCAATCTTACCTTGACGAAATTTCCATAGAATGTCGATGATCGGGTTAAAGATGTCTGGCCCTTTTAAAAGACAAGTATTTAAACCTACTCCGTTAACCTTCGCTTTGGCATCAAAAACTACGCGTATTTTTCCTGGTTTATTCGGGTTGGTTACAGCCAGATGGGGTAGGTACCAGACACGTTTTCCTGTTGTCATTGTCTTTTGTTCTTCAGGTGTTAACAAACGACCATATCCCTTACGGTACTTTTATAGAAAAGGGCCCCCCTTTTTGTTTTTTATAAAAAGAGTTTATATCCCTCAGTTTAAGTAGCTATTAAGACAAAGGGATATTCAGTCCAATATGCTTTGGGACAAAGGAATATCACACATTTATATTGGAAAAAGTGTGTATTAAGTTGTAAGAAAGTGTATTAGATTAAAAAGAAAAGGGGGGCCTTTTTCTATAAAAGTGCCTCCCTTACTTATGTAATCGTCGATCTTCTTTACATACTGCTGAGCAAACTCCTGATCTTCATACATCTTCCTCTCTACCACCCGCAAGCGTTTAAATGTGGCGTGTTTATTGTCTGGGAGCGTCACGGTTTCATCCTTCCATAAGAGTCCAGTTTCCCAGCGAGTGGATGATGCTTTTCGCGTCACTTGATCCATTAACCCTTTAGCTCGCTTGTCATCCTTACTTTCGAGGTTTTCACTGATCTTAACGCCAAAATCTTCTAGACTGAACGAAGACCTAATCAGTCGGTCCAAGCAGTCCCAATCCTCAGACGGTTGAATGAAGAGAACGCGTTGCTTAGCACTTGGTAAACTAGTTGAGATATTACTTTGTAGGGACCAAACGAGGCGCGTTCGCGTCGCAACAGGACCGTTCCATGGGCCTTCAATCACCTCGTGGTGGACAAGAAGCTTCCAATTGTCCTGTCCTATCAGTATCTCAGGTCTACCCCCCCCCTCACCAGCTAATTCCAACCCAGCAAATTGCGCCCATTCGAAGCATCTCCTTCTTGCACAATCCGTAAGTAGGGAGAGAGAGATTTGGAAAGGTTCTGATGTTATTTAGACAATATAGGTCAGCACCTGGAGAACAACCTTGAATATGTAAATTGACAGATAAAGATGGAGTATTACCTGTCGTTCTGCCGTTGAGCCACTGCACTTCTAAGGAGGGTGGCGTCCCTTCACAACCTAGTTCTTCAGCCAGAGCGCTGTCGCAGAGCGTTATAGAAGAGCCGCTGTCAAGCAGAGCATAAGTCGCTTTATGCCCCTTTGGACCCGTTACGACCACTGGTACAACACTTAAGAGCACCTGACCTCCTTCTATCGCGACGCTGCAAGTTTGGACGGATTTGGCCTCGCTTGTACTCCTACAAGGCTCTTGTGTAACATCGATGGGCTTGTGCAGCAGTGGATGGTGTTTCGCTCCACATCCTTCAATGTTATATCGCTGTTTCTTCTTCTTACACTGGGCAGCCTGGTGTAACCTGCCCAAACAAACAAAGCATCGCTTTTCCCGAGCAACCCATTCTCTACGATTAGTAACCTGCAAAGCAAGAAATTGTTTGCAATCAGTGTCTTATGTTTGGGGGAATCACAATATTGACAGAGGCCTTTCGCTTGTCAACAATTATTTTTACTGTTGGGGACGCGGGAGCATGTTGAATGTTACTCCCAGTAGCTACGGCATCTGTCACAAGGACACATTTAGAAGCTTTTCGCGGCGCATTTGAGCTTTTCTTGTCCTTTTCACCCTCTTTACTGATATTTGCGCACGCGCCTTTTTTTGTAGCCAAGACGAAAAAATCTCGAGCTTGTTGTTGGAAGGCATGTCAATAACAAGTTCAGCCCATTGTATTCGCATCGGTACAGGGAGTTTCTTAATTAAATCATCCAGGTGGGCATGTGCGTTGGACTGCTGAAGCATACTTACCAAATTTTGAACGGCAGTTGCCATATCCATAATTGCCTCAATGTTCTCACCTTTGACACATTGCAGAGCTCGAACGTCATCTATCAAGCGCTTTACGATGTATTCTGTTCGGCCAAATCGCATGTGCAACGTGTCTATTACCTTGTCAAGACAATTTGGGAACGGCAACAGACCCGCTACTACTTCAAATGCCTTGCCCTTTAACGCTTTTTGCAACCTAAGCATGTTTTCTTCCTGAGAAAACCCACACGCATCCGTGCTGCGTTGGAACTGAGAATGAAACGCCGGCCACTTAAGAGGGTCGCCATTAAAAGTAGGCAATTCTTTTCCCGTACTTTGCCTCGCTACATAGTGGGAAAAAGTGGGCTGACTCATAACCCCGCTTGCATCTAAACGCGGCTCCTCTAGCCTTAACCCCTGTTTAAAACTAGAGTTACCTTTCACATGCGGTGGATAATCGGCCCGAAGGAGTTGAGATAGTGGTTTATTCTCGTCATCTCTAGGAGGAGCGTCAACGTGAACTGGGGAGCTCTTGATCCATTCTTCAACTCGAACCTTTGACGGGAGAGTGACGTGGGAGATATCGCTCGCATTGGCCCCATGTCCCTTTCTTGAAGATACGCGCTTTGAAGAACCAGAACCTGCCCGACTGTTGCTTCGGTACTCTTTTACTTTGTTACCCACCCTATAGTGGTATAGTGCCGTTGCATCTACTCTTTTCCTCGAGACGAAGAAGCTGAATTTCTTCTTTAATTTTTATTAAACCAAACTTTTCTTCTAGTTGAGCTTTCTGCAACTCAAGTTGAGCCTTATTCACCTCGGCTAGTTCTTTTTTCGAGTTATACATTATTTCTAGTCGCCGCAGTCTCTCACTTGAACGAGCGGAGTGCATCGACGAAGTCTCTTCCGTGCAAGTGTTATCAACTCCAACTAAGTTCTCTTGACCGACCTGTATCTGCACTGCGCCAACCGACGTAGCACCCTGACCGGCCAGAGCATTATCGCAAGCCGTCACACTTTTCTGCACCTTAGCTTCATTGTCGCGTAATCTCATCGCTCGCGTCTCAACTGAAGACATGCTATTCGTTTAACCCAAAGGACCACAATGTTAACTGCTAAGATACTAGAAACGTTAAGCTAAGTTAAAACACTCGTATGCGAGAGGTTCCGCACAAAAAACTTATTTTATTTCTCACTCAAAAAACATCAATAACAAAAAAGTGACGCGTGACGTCAATTCCGCGTAATAAAAACAATATTTAAATCAAACATTTAACATTTTCTCTATTTAGAAGGTTAACGTTATATTGAAAAATGCCTTCGCTCTCGGCAAGTAGAACAATGTCGTCGGTGTCGACATTGTGTGAACATGACGTGACATTGACATGAACATGACGTGACATTGTGACGAACAATGTGTCGTCGGAAGGCGGAGCATATCAAAACAATAAGTCGACGTTTATTGCTGTAGTTGGCCAGCATAAATTGTAGTTGGCATTTTCCGATGCCAGTTACCTATCTTAAATCTTCTCATTCCTTTAAAATTTAAAACGGTCTAATCCATTAGCCCTATGAACAGCACAGGGCTACAATGTCTCCCTGTCTGACTCTTGCTGTGGTGTCATTAATTAGCACCAGATGGATCGGCCGAAAAATGAGCATTGTTATTACCATTCTCACGATTATTGCCATTAAGTGTTGAGGATTTTTAATATTTAGTTAAACCTACAGACGTAAGGAGAAATATGAATAATACATAATACATATTAAACCAGCTGTAAGCTGTAAATTATTTAAAGAAACAATTTCACTACAATATGATGGGGATAGAAATGAGAAAATATGGTAGCCCAAATATAGACAGGAGGTAACTAGGCGACCATGACGTCACTCGTAGTCAGGTGAAGTAAGGACAAAGTAAACAGACCAACCCCATTGCCCCGGACCTCTCACGCGCCAGTTTTTTTTCTACAATGAATCTTGCACTGAATTCAAATATTCTTTAGAGATACGTTTATGGGGTGTGAATCTATTAAAATAAAAAAATAAAATATTTATTATTATAATAAATGAATAAGAAATAATAATAATTAACAAAATTGTTGTACTAGGTTTTAATTATTATTTATCATAAATGTATACTATTAATGTACATTATAATATTATTATACGAGTCTTTAAGCCCGTGACAACGGGCTTAATTTTATATTTAGAAAAAAAGTATAATTAAGTAAATTAATTTATACATCTATTATCTATTAGAAAAGTTATTATAACTATTTGAAGATCAACAAATCAAAATAAACATTTATTTTTAATTGGAGTATATGTGGTTACCTTAGCTTTGCAATGATAAATCTTTTCAAGGTGAATCGTCACTGATGTCAGGACACTACTCGATTATATAAATCATATATGTGATTATATTATACCATATATATTTTAGCCAAATTATTTAAATATTACCTTTTTCACTACATGAAAATTATTAAATTACGTTGGAAAGTTGAGCAATATGATTCTTAATCAAAGCCTAAGCTAATCATCGTTAATCTAAAATGATTTAATAAAATATGTCAAAGATAACCTGAGCTATTTTAAAACGCACTGACGCAAGCGGTTCATTCTCTGCTGTTCCAATAAAATAAATAATCCAATCTTTTCTTATGAATGCTCAATGCTCATAATTTGCACATCCGTATTGTCATTATTAAACTATTTTTTGCAAAATATATTAATTCAAATTTATGAAACAGGGACCCCAGGACCTGTAACTTCCACGGAAGAGGCTATGGAGTTTTGTCTTAAGCACGGTCTACCAGTCATCTTCAAGGCTGCATATGGAGGAGGTGGAAGGGGAATGAGAGTAGTTAGGAAAATGGAGGTACGATTTTAAATTTTCAAAATTTGAAATTGAAGCTAAATACTAATTGAAATTTCAGTGATCATTTTTCTTTATTAATTAAAGGATGTGAAAGAAAATTTCGAAAGAGCCATGTCCGAAGCAGCAGCCGCTTTCGGTGATGGATCAATGTTTATTGAAAAATTCATCGAGCGACCCCGACATATCGAAGTACAACTCCTCGGAGATAAGGCTGGCAATGTTATTCACCTCTTCGAAAGAGATTGTTCAGTTCAAAGACGTCATCAAAAGGTTGTTGAAATGGCACCAGCACCCTTCCTTGATCCTAAGGTAAGCACTGAACAATGACGAAATAACTTAGTTCAGTTATCATTTTATGTATTCTAGTAGTATTAATAATAATTACTTCAACTCACATTGTAGGCCCGGAAAGGCATGCTCGACTACGCTGTCAAATTAGCCCAACATGTAGGCTATGAAAATGCCGGTACCGTTGAATTTTTGGTCGACAACCAAGGAAATTACTACTTTATTGAAGTCAACGCAAGACTTCAGGTTGAGCATACAGTTACCGAGGAAATCACCGGGTAAAATTATTGTTAAATATACTATTTTTTAATTATGTTTATGTATAATACTCAAGAATTATTAGGATAATTTTTTTTTTATTAAAGATTTAAGTGTTGATGAAAGGGTTTATCTTTAGTTTTTTATCAAACTTTATTTTACTTAATATTTTAGTTATATAACATATTTATTTTTCTTAAATTAAAATTTTTATTTTTTGTTTATTCCTATTCCTCTCATCTATGCATTACATTAATTGAACATTTTCTGTTTAATATAAAGGTTAATTCTGAAAATAAAATTTGAATCTTTTCTCGTTAAATAATGCAAAAATCTTAATGTCAAAACTTATTAAGTGCGATAATGTTAATATAAAATATTAAATTAGTTAAAAACTACGTAGCTCTTCAATCCTTGTATCCATAAAACTGAAAATAAAAGTTTTTTTTCATTACCTTACTAAATAATCTGTTGCATAAATAATATAAATGTTGTTTTAGCGTTGATTTGGTGCAGTCACAGATTAAGATAGCTGAAGGTATGACATTGCCAGAACTTGGACTAAAACAGGAACAAGTTTCACAACTCGGTTTTGCTATTCAGTGCAGAGTTACAACTGAAGACCCTGCCAAAAATTTCCAGCCTGATACTGGTAGAATTGAGGTAATTAACAAATTTATGTACACGGTACACGTTCAATAAAAATTATTTATTTAACTTATTAATAGTAAATATATGTAATTTAATCACCTTTACTGTATTTTAGTGTATTATTAGAGTGTATTCACAATTCCTTGTAAAAATAATCATCGTTTTTGTCTTTATTAAGGTATTCCGAACTGGTGAAGGAATGGGTATTCGATTGGACAGTGCTTCCGCCTATGCAGGTGCTATCATATCTCCTTATTATGATTCTTTACTGGTTAAAGTTATTGCCCATGCACAGGATCTTCCATCTTCTTGCGCCAAACTTTCAAGAGCTCTTAGAGAATTCAGAGTCAGAGGTGTCAAGGTATTATTTTATTTCTTTTTATTGCTTATTAGAATCTGATTTATAGCTGATCCCTCGCATATTTTTACGAACGTCCCATGTCCAGTTGGTGAAAGCAAATCCAGTTTTTACTGTAGTACTTATTATCTAATTATTTGCTACACAACTCAGCTATTCGGCTTTTAAACTATCGATATTCATTGTCACCTTTTAATAAAAAGAGGCAAGATGCTTGTTGGCATTAAAATTAGTAAGACTGACAAAAACAAGACTATGTCGAAAACTTAAAGCCTCGTCCAGACTGCCGAACCAAACTTAACCAAACGAAACCAACCAAGTATTATGTCTCTAATAAGCATCCCCAAAAAAATCGTAATATATATACTCGCATACATATAATATATCATGTAGGTATGGGGTGGTTTCTGTGTCTATAAAGAGCCCTGTTTCCAAGAACATGTATAGCTTCAGTGGTTCTTGATCGTCTTTATTACATTTTCAGCTCCCAATCCCCAAATTCATCCCTTTAAGATTCGAAACAAATCCTTCACAGTGGGTTTTTGTGTCCTAAAAAGTAAAAAGAAGCTTTTATTAAAACATCACTTTTAGCAGCAGGCGCATTACTTCGGGATGGGCTCGATTAACCTCTTTTTCACCTCCCCACCCTTAGGGTTGGAATTGTCAGAAATAAATTTCTAGTGGGTGCTTTCGTCCTAAAGAGAAGCCTATCTTACACTCTCAACTTCACTGACATTCAAGCTTTTTCACTACACCCTCCTTCTCCTCTTCTCCCCTTAGGAAGCAATTTCCACAATTAATTCTTAGTTTTTTAACATATCAACCCTCTATCATTTTTTTCATTATGCATAATATAATAGTGTATATAAAGAGTGACCCAGATCGTGCCGTAACGTGTTATGACAAAAAAAAAAAAAAATCATTTTTTGAAGAAAAGTACCTAAGTCCTCTGAAAATCTTTTATTTGTTTTTAAATGAAAGATTTATTGTATTAATTTTTGTTCAGAATGTATACTGTACCCACAAAGTATATATTCTTCCCAAAAAATGATAACGAATACTTTTTCTTTAATTGTTGAAATTGGTTCAGTTTTCTTTTGAAAAGTTATAGTAAAATGTACTTTTTTGGGTACAGAGCAAATGTTGAACAAAAAATAATTCTCATATAAGAACAAGCAGGGGATTTTTGAAAATCCACGTTTTCGAAGTAAAGTGAAATAACGCGTATTGGTGACCTGATCTCTGATCAAAATGTATATATAAGTAGGTATCTAGTTTTATCTTTCCCTTTCCTTGAATTTTTAAAAGCCATGTTATATAACTTCCTATTTCTACTTCTTTTAGTGAATTTCCATAGGAAAAAATTCGCTAATGGAGCCACTGGCATGGCAGGAGTTGGAGCCGGGACTGTGGCCAAAATACGTTTCAAGGGTCCCTAATCACGAAAAAATAGGTTTTACAAAACTTTATATATATATAGGCATAGGTATATGTATTTCTAGCGGATTTCTTGTGAGCACGATAGCGCTCGAACGAATTGACGTATCAAAATGAAAATTGCACCAAAAAATCAAACTCGTTGAGACGGGGATCCCCTCTGAAAATATATTTATGACGTCATTAACCCCTCCTGATAAGTCAGCAAAAATTTAAAAAATAAAAAAATCAAATGAGGTATCACTTCTTATGTTTTTGGGGTCCTCAATCCAAAATAATTCTACCGCGGGTATCCGCAAGCCAAGCGAATTTCCATTGGAAATTTGTAGTATTTGTATAATCGTAGTAATTTGAAAGAAGTTTAAACTGCACAACATTGAACTACAAATTTCCAATGGAAATTCGCTTGGCTTGCGGATACCCGCGGTAGGATTATTTTATAACAAGTGTAAAGATGAGCTTATAAAATGGTTGAATTACATTCCAATAAATCGATAATTATAAATTTTTTGACTTTCAGACTAATATCCCATTTTTGCTGAACGTGCTGGACAACCAAAAGTTTATAAACGGTGCAGTAGACACGTATTTCATTGACGAGAATCCTCAGCTGTTTACACTACAACAATCGCAGAACCGTGCTCAGAAACTGCTCAACTACCTCGGTCACGTCCTAGTCAATGGGCCCATGACACCTCTCGCAACTTCTCTCAAGCCTGCCGAGATTGATCCTCACGTCCCAACAGTACCCCTTGGTATACCTTTGTATTACAGTTCCTTTTTTTCCTTTTGAGACATTTTCACAAAAAAGGTGTTTTTATTGCTTTTTTTTACTAACAGTTTATCACACACAAAGCTTTTTCTTAAATCAATGGTATAGGGTAATGAGTTCACTGGTGCATCACCTGGTTTTGGTGTTGATCATTAATACTCTTATTTAAAGAAACTTTTTAGTTTATAACAATATTTAAAGGCAAAACTGTAAGTTCTTCTATTTTTTTCTTAACAATTATGGTTTGGAGCTAAAATGAATTTCGTGTTTGATAAATGTTATCATGATGGAAATGGAACTACGAGTATATTATACTTAAAAAGAGATTATAGAAAATTGCGGGGGTTTCTTGTCAGTGGTAATGAATTCACGGATTTATTTTCTACTTTTAAAAACAATTAATAGTTTTACTACTTTTTGTTTATCATGAATGTACATTAAAACAAGAACCAGAAAAAAGATTTAATTCACATTAACTACCTAGATAATATTTCAAAGTACAGAAGAGAAATAAGGAGAAACAGACAAGAATATTTTGTAAGAGGTAAATGACTATGGTTTATAGTGTTATTATTTAAATGTTATGATGTTTCAGATAATAGCTCCGATATTCCAAGAGGTAATCTTATAATTGAGCCATGTTTCACTAGCACTTCATCCTTATTCATTGCTTCCTTATTTATATTGGTTGTTCCCTATATGTGTTGTTTATTATCCTTTAGCCATAACGATTCTTTTTAATAATCATTTCAAACATCTTTTTTCTTGGATGTCCCTGAACGCTATCTAAGTTTCTCTTTTAGAAATTCCAGAGATTAAATTTAAAATCTTAATCCTTCTTTTGTTTATAAAATGATCTTTGTTAATATGACAGAGTGAACAAGAGCTTCATTAAGAATATCCCCCCTTGAATCAAAATAAAAACTACGTTGGTAGTAAGGTGTTAAAACAACTCACTACAAAATTATAAAAAAAAAAAGATTGACAAAGACACTTCTCTTATTTCTGTGCTCCTTCTTCTATTCGTATCACTGTATCAATTCTCGCGATTTTCCTCCATTTACTTTTTGGAGGAACAAGGACTGTTTGATAAATGATTTTGTTTCCTTGCCCCGTGATAAGAGATCATGGGTATACCTCACCCTTGTTTTCTTGTTTTTGTCACTCATTCATTCATTAAGTCGCTCGGAATGCTAACATTTTAGTTTTGTTCCTAGAACGCCTTGCTCAGTCATTTATATGCCAGTGCTGTTTATAGTTATCTATGTGCAGATTACTCCAAGATGGTCTTCAATGAGGAAGGAGAGATGATAGGTGAGCTTTATAGTTATAGTTAACATGTTTATTTAATGTTATGTGTTTAAAGATGAAATTCTTGAGTATTATTATGATTTGTTTCTGTGTACTTAAGAAACAAACAAGTATCCATTTATTCTGTATAATTTATATTACTCACTGTATAATGTGAGAGCAAATTTGAATAAACTTTTTATTGTACAGAATATACTGCACTGACTACAACAGAATATACTGAACTTCTCACTTTGAGTGATAAGCTAATGGTACAATAAATACATAACATTCCCGATCATAATGAGTTTGATAAGTCCATAAATATAATATAAAGAACTACAATAAGAAATATAATAAATATATGTTTTAACTATCAAATCCTCCCCTAAAATTAAACCTAGAAATTCTTTAACAGAACTAAGATATTTATATATAATATGTTATAAGTTATAAGGATACATATATCTAAAAAAAAAAAAAAAAAAAAAAAAAAAAAAAAAAAAAAAAAGTATGTGTTCATGAACTAACTTCTACAACTAATATAACATGATGTATTTAACAAATATACTAATGCTTAAATGCACATAAGCACCAAATTTAGTTTCGATCTATGGACTTTTGATCGTTATTTTTTAACAGAAAACGACATAAAGCAGTTTAAAATAGAATCAAAATCCGATTTAAGTTTTCAAAGCTGACTTTAATTATAATTTTTAGAAGTAGAACTTAACTTGGCATAAAGAGCTATTAAACGGCAACTTATTTATTATGTAAATTGTCCCTGGCTCAAACTTAAGCTTACCGTCTACGTTTTAAAATAGTTTTTTTAATAACGGTTAAAAATAGTTATTTACATATAAATGAGCCAAATCTCCAGCAAGATTAAATGAAAGACCAAGAGGTTTAAAGCTGTAAGAATCATGGAATTTACTTAATGCTGCGGAATACATTTAAGCAAGAAAAATCCTTGAATTTTATTTTACAATTGAGGAAAAGAAGAAGAAATAACATAAGATAAATGCAAACAGCGGTCTCTCGACTCCTTGTCTTGTTTTTGTCAGTCTTACTAATTTGAATGCCAATAAGCATCTTGCCTCTTTCTAATAAAAGGTGATAAGAAATATCGATAGATTAAAAGCGGAGCAGCTGAGTCGTGTAGCAAATAATTAGATAATAAGTACTACAGTAAAAACTGGATTTGCTTTCACCAACTGGATCAGCAAGGGAAAAATATCAAATGACAGACAGGATGACAGTGAATTATTGTATATATTCATATATATATTAGACAAAAACTATTTTACTAACTAACTGAATATTTTAATATAAATAAATATTAATAACAAAATGTACAAAAGTGCTATATTTATCTCTGTTTTTTTCTACACGAGTATTATTAATAACACTTTTTTTAAATTCACTCTTTGTTATAATTTTTCCTTTGCTAGAAATTTAAAAACAAATCTGCGCAATAACTCAAACTAAACTTTTTCATTTGAATAGTGATAATACATTTAAATTCCAAAATAACTAATTTTATTATTAATAATATTTTAAGTTAATTATTAAAGTAGTGTTCAACAGCTGGTTGTTTATATACATTTCAATTTTCAGCTAAATGATACTTGTTTTCATCAATGCCTCGTAAACTAGGGTTATCTCGGAAAATAACTCACGATGATCTTATTAGAATTTAAATTAACTACAAAATATATTTAATTAAATCCATCGGAATCTTGAGTGTTTTTGATAAGAAGTTTTTTATGAGACACTGCTCCCAAAGTTTGAGAAAATTTAATCAAAATTGGCCAAAAGCATAGGCTTTACGCACTGCTCAGAATACATGGATATTTAAAAAAAAACTATTTGGATTCAGGAGTCTGAAACCGTGTGAATTCATCAAAATCTCAACATCAAACTTCTGCACGCCAACCACAATACTCTTTTTATTAATATACTATATGTAATATGAGAAAGTAAAAAGCACAAACCCGGGGCAACTGGGTTATGTAAAACTATTTTTGTAAGTTCTTACAATTTTTTAATTTGTAAGTTCTTACAATTTTTTAAGAACGTAAAAAAACTAAAGACCATAAACAAGAAGAATTTTAAGAACAGTTTAGTATACAAAGCGGACGATTAAATTTTAAATTCTTAAATCACGTTTTTCTTTAAACTGTGTTGTAGTGTTATTACTTTCTCATGTGCGATTAATAAAATAAATTTTATATTTAGTATACTAATTATTTTAAATAAAAGTTTTCATCTTTAATGCTTTTAATTTGAAGGCAATAAAAAGGTAACTAAATTATTTTAAATTCAATTTAATTTTTCATGTCAAGCCATTGTTTTTTAATGTTTAGAATTAGATTTTTTTTCCTAGTTTTTATGTTGTTTTCTCCATGCATGTTTGGTGTAGGTTTTATGATTTTATGTTTCTTGTTACTTATAGTGTAGTAAAAATGATGATCCAATAAAAAAAATTTAAAATTATATAATAATAATTATGTGTTTAACATAATATACTCATATATTATTTTAATGAAAAAAATGATTTATATTGTGAAAAAAATTATTCAGTTTGAAAATTTGTTTATAAGAAATACTTTATACCGTCGATACTTCCCTCGACTGAGGATAACTGTACGTGATTCTCAGATGGAGCAAGTATCGACGATAGTATCTCTTTATATCGTGACTTACTAACTTGTGTTAATACACTTTTTTGACTATATTATGTATTTATATAAATTTAAAAAATCCCATGATATTGAATATCGAATAAGTGGTGGAATTGCTTACACCAAAACAACNGTTTTGTTTTATAAAATTCGGTATATTACTTTTTCTGAGAGATTTAAGTAAAGAAAATTGGTAGTTTTTCTCAAAAATCATTCCATATCATCCGTTTTCTCACTCAAAAATAAAATTAGCATAATTTTGAGCGTAACTCCGTTAGCTCTCGTGTGATAAAAGAAGTCTGTCTGTAAAGGTCAAAAAACAAGGTAAATTGCAAGCTGCCAAACCCTCCTCTCGTTAAGGTCTACATTAAGCCTTTCAAGAAACTTATCTTGTTTTTTCTTTTGACGAGGAAAAACAACCTCCGACCAAACAGAAATCTAAACACAGGGAAGAATATACCCTTAAAGAGAAGTTTGTGCAAGAAAAGGCATTTCTTTTTTGAAAAACATAGTATACTTTCTTTAACTTACTTGGTAAAAAAGCAATTTAGAGAAAAATTCAACTTTGTTACTAAACTAAACGTAACTCACTGATATTTAGTTGCAAAAACGTTGGAAATAAGTTAAATAATGAAATTAGCTAATATAAACCATTTATAATTGTTTTAGTATAAACTTTTGATTAAAAACAAAAATGTCAAAGCTCAATAATGTAATTTAATTTTCACATCACTTATAATATCGTGCGGAAAGAGTATTTGGAATATTTTTAAACGTGTTATATTTTTAAAGAAATTTTTGAAATGAATGTAGCATTTATTTCCGCGGAGGAAGTGTTGAGATGTTTAGAAATAATAATATTTGAAAGGCATAAAATTATTACGCAGGGAGGAAAATATAAATAAATTATTTGGTTGATTCATATGCAGTCAGTTTAAAAACCATTTTTGATAAATACTTTATACCGTCGATACTTCCCTCGACTGAGGATAACTGTACGTGATTCTCAGATGGAGCAAGTATCGACGATAGTATCTCTTTATATCGTGACTTACTAACTTGTGTTAATACACTTTTTTGACTATATTATGTATTTATATAAATTTAAAAAATCCCATGATATTGAATATCGAATAAGTGGTGGAATTGCTTACACCAAAACAACACATCAGATAGAGTCCTAAACGTTTTAAATTAGAGTATAGGTATGTTGGGTTAATATAATTTGAATTTAAAATTTGATCTCTACTAATATTGAAAGCAATTGTGGTTTAGAAATTAAGCCTAATATTTTCCTTTTTAGTTTAAAATAAAATAAAATAATTTCTTTAATATAATATGTAGGGCGTGTTAGAGCCTCAGACATTTTTGGCAAAGAAAAATAAATTTTTGTAGTGTAAAAATTTAATTTAAAACATTTACGAATTGAAGATACTCGTACATATTTATTTAAATTTAGTTTTACTTCCTTGTTAAAGGGGATCAATAATCTTCCACTTATTATACGAATATGATACGATCTTCCACTTATTATACGAATATGATACCACCTTCCACTTATTATACGAATATGATAGGATCTTCCACTTATATTAACATTAGTTAGTCAATGTTGACAAAGTTAATACGAAATAATTATAAAGGAGTATGTGAGACATACTTCCTTAAATTAAAAAGTAACAAAAATAATCCTGTACTATATATTAGGTTGATTATGTTGACAATACACCCAAATTTAAGATTTATATTAGCCAAACAATTCATAAAACTTTATTCATATTTGCTATGTTATCTAAAAGCATTTTTAGGAGTAAATATATTTAGAGAGTGGATGATACACAAATATGAGACATATTACTTTAAATTAAAGCAAAAATTAAAAAATTGATCATATAAAAGAAGATTTTAATATTTAAAAACTTTCTACAAGTTAAATAAACGTAAAATTATTCTCATATGTATAAATTATAAAGATATGTATATAATATAGTAATTAATAATTTAGTATTAAATAAGCTGTGGTGGAAATAGTTTGCATGAATGCTATTAAATCATGAAAAGGACGCAGAACATGCATGTGCATGCAATAATTTTATTATATTTCTTACACTTAATTTTTTAATATATTTATGCAGCAATAAAGTACGCTTATTTTTGCTTATTTATTAGTGTTTAATTGTTCTATTATTAATCATTAAGATTTAAATTTGGACAATAAGTGGAGACCAGCATAGCCGAGTGATACACTGGTAAATCTGACGTGTTACGTAAAAGCAAGATCAAATAATAATAGTAATAATAATTTATTGATAACTATTGCATAGCTTTTTTCTACTTTTAATCACTTGCATCACTTTTCAATATATTTTATTTACCTCGTAATAAATATTTTTGTGGCTGATTCAAAAATTGAATAAACCGTTTTTGGTTTATATATTTTTTGTCATATTTTTTTAAGTCATAACCTTAATCATATTGGTAGGATATATTTTTCAAATAATAAATAATATACTTAAATTGTTTTTGCTTCCGAGCTTACTGAAGGTAACGGAAGCTATGTGTTCGTTCCGAAGAACGAAAATATTTTAAGCCTCCGATTACAAAAATTCCGAGACAAAAATCCGTTTCAGACATCAGGGAACATTTTCGGTTCCATGTCGGATGTCGGTATATCAGTCTGTCTGTTATTCAGTCTGCCGCTCAATTTTTGCGAACTAACATATCTTAAAAAGTGCACGTTCTATTTTAATTAAATTTGTTTGGTAGGTCATAACTTTCAACCTTCTGCGCCCATATGTTTCTCTCCCACATGCGCAAGATCATACATTTATTTACTCCTATATCAAAAGTACTGATCCTATATCAAAAATACTGATGAAATTTGGATGGTTTGTCGAAAGTAAACCACAGATAGCACCAGATATGTTTCACTTTTGCTTAATTGATACTTGCTTACATGAATTAATATAAAAAAATCAAATCAACTTTGATTTATTAAAAAAAAATTGGTAATAATTAAAATAAACAGATAATAATGGCTTGTAAATGCATAAAACCAATAAACTACGTGTTGGGATGCGATGAAGCTATGTGCCACATTAATTGGCAGTTAATTTTATTATTTGATATAACATATATACCTGTGTTTGATAAGATACTTTTTATATTTATTTATGTCTATTGACATAAAAGAAAATTTTATCAAGTACTGACTCAGAGAAGAAAGTTTTGTTTTATAAAATTCGGTATATTACTTTTTCTGAGAGATTTAAGTAAAGAAAATTGGTAGTTTTTCTCAAAAATCATTCCATATCATCCGTTTTCTCACTCAAAAATAAAATTAGGATAATTTTGAGCGTAACTCCGTTAGCTCTCGTGTGATAAAAGAAGTCTGTCTGTAAAGGTCAAAAAACAAGGTAAATTGCAAGCTGCCAAACCCTCCTCTCGTTAAGGTCTACATTAAGCCTTTCAAGAAACTTATCTTGTTTTTTCTTTTGACGAGGAAAAACAACCTCCGACCAAACAGAAATCTAAACACAGGGAAGAATATACCCTTAAAGAGAAGTTTGTGCAAGAAAAGGCATTTCTTTTTTGAAAAACATAGTATACTTTCTTTAACTTACTTGGTAAAAAAGCAATTTAGAGAAAAATTCAACTTTGTTACTAAACTAAACGTAACTCACTGATATTTAGTTGCAAAAACGTTGGAAATAAGTTAAATAATGAAATTAGCTAATATAAACCATTTATAATTGTTTTAGTATAAACTTTTGATTAAAAACAAAAATGTCAAAGCTCAATAATGTAATTTAATTTTCACATCACTTATAATATCGTGCGGAAAGAGTATTTGGAATATTTTTAAACGTGTTATATTTTTAAAGAAATTTTTGAAATGAATGTAGCATTTATTTCCGCGGAGGAAGTGTTGAGATGTTTAGAAATAATAATATTTGAAAGGCATAAAATTATTACGCAGGGAGGAAAATATAAATAAATTATTTGGTTGATTCATATGCAGTCAGTTTAAAAACCATTTTTGATTTTAATACACTTGTCTTGCCAATGA
>KZ651995.1:73362-87737 GCA_001010745.2 Gerris buenoi | reverse complement strand
ATTTAATTCTTATTTGACCTGGAATTAATTTTTTTTTTTTTTTTAATTTAATTTGAAAGATATATATACATATACCTACATATGCGCAAAGTAGGTAATAGTATTTTTGCAAATTATAATATTCCTTAGATGAATTGTAATTTTTGTCAGTATTACATAAATAATTTCTAAATCACTTTACCATTGTTCATCGCCATTTAGAAAATCTATAAAAAGATATTACAAAAAATTGAGAGGATCTTTTTTTGGGGTTTCAGCCCAAATTAAAAAAAAGGATGATCATAAATTATTGTTTTTTAAGGAAAATTTAAGAGTAATTTTCTTGCTTACTATAGATTCCTCTTTCACCACTTTTTGCAAGCTAGCAATTTCCAAAGTAGTTGGAGAATAATTAAAGCTTTCCAACTTGCCCCAGGTGGAATAAAAAAAAACGCTCGATAACTGAATTTTACACTTCCAAACTTCTGACCCCCTTTGACAGGTAGTACATTATTGAAGCAAATATGATGGATGGATTCCCTAGCAAAAACCTTGAGCTAAACTTAAACGCTCTTTTAATTTTATGAAATTAAATTTGTATCGTGTAAGGTTATTCAAGTTTAAACTGGTGGGTAATTAAAAAATATTAAGTATGGATTCTGAGTTTGCACAGTGAGAGCCATCAGGACTTCCCCATGGGAATTTTAAATGCAAAGTTGGAAGAAACTACATGAATAATAAATTACCAAAAATGTCTGAGAGACTAACGACCATAGTCTGGACCTTAATAATGTCATTCCTTTAGGGCGGAAACACATCGATCGCCTTTTATTATGTTCTCATCTAACCACAAATTCAGTTTGATTTTTTTTTTTTTTTTTTTTAAATCCAAAGGAAAAATTTAATTAAAACCCATTATAATTTACAACCTTAGACCCTAGAATTCAAAGGTTAACTAAAGCATTATTTTTTAGTTGCATTGTCGATTAAAACATATTTTATTTTGCTTGAAGCTCCGGCACCTCCTCGAGGATTACGTAACGTTTTGAAAGAAGAAGGACCAGAGGCTTTTGCTAAGGCTGTTAGGAATAATAAGCACCTTCTTCTCATGGACACAACCTTTAGGTGAGAAATTATTTGGTAACAACTTCTGGAGGGTGTAATAGAGGAAGTAAAGTACCTGTCAAGTTACTTATAGTAGTCATTGTACCCTGAGCGATGAAGTATGTCTCTGAGGCGAAGCCGAGGGAACCACAATATTAACTCCCGAGGGAGTTAATTATCGCTCGGGTGCAATTGATTTGTACTCCCGAGGTACACATAATATTTTTGTCTACTGATGGGAGGAAAAAATAATTATGAATATTTTACTTTTTAAATGTTTTATTAAACAAAAAGTAGATATTTTCATATCTATTTAAAAAAAAAAATGTTCATTGGTTTATCTGCAGTAGAAATTATCATTTTACCTTTAACCTGTGTTTGTTTTACTGATGAATCCCCACGACAACTGTTGAGGAGATTAAATTGTGAAGATGACATTATAGATTTAGATATTAAAAGTTAATAAATGGAATTAGTTGTATTTAGCGCCAACCTTACTCATGCTTGTCTTGTGCTTTATCTAGAGTCTAGAGTAACACTAGAAGGAATCATGAGAGTTCACGAGTCCCGTATTTTCCATTGTTTTTTGTTCAACCTGACTGTTTGCAATACATAACTTGCTCCATGTAAACTAGGATGAAAAGTTCAATTTTTCTCCACTCAGGAGATAAAAATGTTTATAAAAGCAAGACATTCGTCTACTATATGTAACAATATTGTACAAACTTTCAACCAGTACCAGTATTAGGCATCTCCAGTACTATCCAACTTAAATCATACAATATCAAAATTAAACATTACCTTCTTATTAAAATTGATAAACTAAAATTTGGAGAAAAATAAAGGCAAAAATTTCTTTTAACTGATCAATTAGAGTTAATTAATAATAATTAATTAATAATTAATCACTACTAATCAAGTAAAAAATAATAAAAAAGATTGCTACAGGCCTTTTATTTCTATCAATTATTGTAATTAATAAAAAAGTAAACCAACGGCTAATCTGTAAATTATTTACTTTACTGTTATACAGGGATGCTCATCAAAGTTTGCTAGCCACCCGTGTTCGATCTGCTGATCTTCTCAAAATCTCTCCCTTTGTCAGCCATAAATTCTCAAACTTGTATTCTCTTGAGAACTGGGGTGGCGCTACATTCGACGTTGCTTTAAGGTTCCTTCACGAATGTCCGTGGGAACGCTTAGAAGATATGAGGAAACTCATCCCCAACATTCCATTCCAGATGCTTCTTAGAGGAGCTAACGCTGTTGGTTATACAAATTACCCCGACAATGTTGTATACAAGTAAGTAATGTAATCACGATCGTTTCAATTTTAGTTCTTTCAATAGACCATTTTAACTCTAATACATTTTATTTGTTGTATAGGTTCTGCGAACAATCAGTCAAGTCCGGCATGGACATCTTCAGAGTGTTTGATTCCCTAAATTACCTTCCTAACTTGATTCTTGGTATCGACGCAGCGGGTAAGGCTGGTGGAGTTGTTGAAGCTGCTATCTCGTATACCGGTGATGTTTCAGATCCAAAAAAGAAGAAGTACGATCTTAAATATTACGTGAATTTGGCTGACGAACTAGTCAAAGCTGGAACTCATGTTCTCTGTATTAAGGTTAGATCATATTATTATTATACTATACTAATATACAAGGTTTATAAAATTGCTTGTGTAAATTCTTATTAATTTTTCTCTTTCGTGCAGGATATGGCTGGTTTGTTGAAACCAAAAGCCTCCAAGATGTTGATAAGTGCATTAAGGGATCGTCATCCTGATATTCCTATCCACATCCATACCCATGATACAAGCGGCGCTGGTGTAGCTTCCATGTTGGCTTGTGCTGAAGCTGGTGCTGACGTTGTAGATTGCGCTGTAGATTCGATGTCTGGAATGACATCTCAGCCTTCTATGGGTGCCATAGTCGCTTCCCTTCAGGGCTCACCTCTTGATACTGGTGAGTAAAACTCTTAATATAGTATATTTTCATGCAAATTAAGTTTCGAAACTAATTCGTATTATTTGAACAGGTTTCGATTTAAAGGATGTGTCCGCCTACTCAGCATACTGGGAACAAACGAGGACTCTCTATGCTCCATTTGAATGCACGACAACAATGAAATCAGGAAACGCAGACGTTTACATGAATGAAATCCCTGGAGGTCAATACACTAATCTTCAGTTCCAGGCATTCTCACTTGGACTTGGCGATTTGTTTGAAGATGTTAAGAAAGCATACAGGGATGCTAATCTTCTTCTTGGAGACATAATTAAGGTAATAAATAATAAAGTTATTAAATTAGAGTTTATAAATTGAATTATATTTTATTAAATAATATATTTATTTCTCTGTTGTTATATGCCTTGTTTTAATTTCCAGGTTACCCCCTCATCCAAAGTGGTCGGTGACCTTGCTCAGTTTATGGTGCAAAATAAACTATCCAGTGAAGACGTAATGAACAAAGCTGAGGAACTCTCATTCCCTAAATCAGTCATAGAATTTCTTCAGGGTGCTATTGGAGAACCTTACCTTGGATTCCCTGAGCCCTTCAGGTCTAGGGTAAGTGTAATATGTTTAGGAAATAAATTTTTATAAGTTTTTATTGATAAAAGTTTGTCAGAGTGTCTCATTCTAGTAGTATAATATGTATAAAAGGTATTATTTTCATTACTATCTCACAATACTCGCAAAAAATGGACACACCTTGCTTTATTTGTGTATTTAATGATAGTTTATGTAATAAAACCATTTTGTTGCACAATTCTTCTTAATTTAACTGGTTTTTCTACAGGTTCTCAAGGACATGCCCAGAGTAGAAGGAAGGCCTGGAGAGAGCTTGCCTCCGTTTAATTTTGAAAGCTTAAAGAAGGACCTACAGGAAAAACACGAGAAGGTTTCAGACAAAGATGTTCTTAGTGCCGCTCTCTACCCAACCGTGACGGACGATTTCCTCAACTTTAGGGATAAGTTTGGTCCAGTAGATAAATTGGGTACAAGAGTATTTTTGACTGGACCTAAAATCGGTGAAGAATTCGAGGTATAACCTAAAAGTTCAATCTTACTTTTTGACTAATTTTTAATATTGTAGTCTGTTTTTATTTTTAATATTAATATTTGTCTGTTTTAATTATCAATGTCAGTACATATTATAAGCAGTTATCATTAGTTAACACTAACACTTAACATTGAAGAAATTCAAAAAATAAAACATGTTTGGAATGTATATGCAATATAGGTTGCAGATTATAAGTACACCTAAAAGTTTTATGTTGGTGTAGTTTTATGTTACTGGTTATGTAAGCATAACCAAGTAATATCGTCATCACTTCTTCATTAATGTTAGAATTAAACGGAATAGATTCAGGCCTTAAAATCCGTATTTCTTTAATCTTAGTCTCCAAAGGATAAAGTATCTCCAATTTTTGTCATTGGCCTATTTAATTTTTTGGCTTTTTGAAGTCAAAACTATCCCACCAGACACTTTGTCCTCTACAAATCAGTTTAAAGAAGGGTCCATACCAATAAAANGATCGTTTTGACGCGAACACAGGAAAAATATGGAGAACTCAAAATAATCAGCTGTTCAAATTCAAAATGGCGGATAATTCACATCGCGAGAAAAAAATATTTTTTAAAAATTTTGAGTGAAGTATCAAATGAAAGGTATTAAAGTGTAGATTACAAATATATATATACCACATAGGGTTAGTGTTTGGTTTTCGGCGCCATTTTGTCAAAAAACATCGACATTTTTTGTTGTATCCCTTGAGAGACCTACTAAAAAAGAAAAACTTATTTTCGTGGGCAGAGGTGCACGAACAGGCTTTCATGAAAGTATGAAAGTTAAAAAAGCATTAACAGAGCCACCTGTCTTGGCACATTTCGATGTAGGAAAAGAAAAGGCTGTGTTTACTGATGCGTCAAGACTCAATGGACTAGGTTATGCGTTAATGCAGAAGCATGAAGGCGTGTGGAAATTAATTCATTGTGGGTCGCGATTTTTGTCAGAAACTGAAAGCAGATACGCTATGGTTGAGATAGAACTACTAGGGGTTGTGTGGGCAATCACTAAATGCCGAATGTACCTTCTAGGACTAGAGTCTTTCAAGGTAGTAACAGATCACAAGCCGTTAGTGCCAATCTTAAATGATAAATCACTAGATTGTATAGAAAATCCTAGAATAAGGAGACGCTTGCAGGATACGGATTGATAGCCATATGGAAGAAAGGCAAGGATAATCTTATAGCGGATGCCCTGTCCAGAGCTCCGGTGCAGGCACCAGAAAAGGATGACTTATTGGCCGAAGAGGCTGCAAGTGAAATGAGTTCTCTTACAGCAAATCAAATAGCTAAAATAGACAGCTTCATGGACGAGCCTGATCATTTACAAGACATATTATTGGACAAGCTAAAGAAGATAGCTGAAATAGATCCAACATATCAAAAACTTCAGAAAAGAATACAAGAAGGCTTTCCTAGCAACCGGGGATAGTTAGAACGAGAGCTGTTACCTTACTGGAAGGTGCGAGACGAACTGTCGGGCGAAGACAAATTAATTCTGAAAGGTACCCAGGTGGTTATCCCTCAGGCTGCAAGAAGAGGTGTTCTAGATCGGCTTCATGATTCTCATCAGGGATTAGATAGATCAAAGAGACGAGCTAGACAGACGGTATATTGGCTAGGTATGAGCAGCGACATTACCGGAACTGTAGAAAATTGTGATGTTTGTCAGCGAATGAGACCTTCTGCGGCTAATGAACCACTTGTAATTGAGCCTCCACCGACCAGACCTTTTCAGGATGTTTCAGCTGATTTGTTTTCTAGCGGAGGTCAAAAGTTCCTGGTATATGTGGACCGCTTTTCAGGTTGGCCTGGTATATGCCAATTTGGGAAAAGCGAGCCGGATGCTAAGAAAATAATCGGGTGTCTTAGAAAGGTATTTTCAGATACAGGAGTACCGGTTAGATTACGAACAGACAACGGTCCTCAGTTTAAGGCGCAGGCTTTTAAACAATTCCTTAAAGACTGGCATGTGGTTAGCAGCCCCTCCACACCGTATCACTCGCAAAGCAACGGCCACGCCGAAGCAGCTGTAAAAGCTATGAAAACATTAATTATTAAATGTACAAGTGACGGTAAAATAGATGAACAAGCATATTATGCAGGGTTGTTGGAGTGGCGGAACCCACCTAAGGAAGGTGGAAAGTCACCTGCAGAACTGCTATATGGGTGCAACATGAGGTCACTGGTACCAGCCCATGCTAGGGCGTTTCAAAGAAAGTGGCGAGAAGAAGCTAAAATGTATGACCAGAAAAAAGCGGGGCAGGAAAAAATGAAGAGATATTTTGATAGGAACACCAAAGGGTTAAAGGAGTTAAAAGTAGGCACAAAGGTGTGGATTCAAGATCCCATCACAAAGCGGTGGAACAGGGTAGGAGAAATAGTAGAGGCTGGAAATAACCGGAGATATACTTGTTAATCTAACTGGGGAATAATTGGACGCTGATCACGATACCTTACTCCGAAGTACTTCTAACCAAATTTAGTGGTAAGGTTCAGATCGCAGCCTAACGACACCTGTACCGGTTGCGTGACTTGAGCCTAGGCAATTCTCCTGCTAGTCCTGGACGTATAAACAACTCCGGATACACGGTAAGCGCTCCTACCACTTTTGGATCGCCCTAATCCACCCTAAATGGCCCGGTACCCTTAATCCAAATGAAAGAGGTTGTAAATACTACAAAAACTTTGTCGAAGCCTAAAGTGAACACATGGTACTTATCGACGCCAACCTATCACCTGTAACCTTCTCCAAGCAACCATCCTAACCTTTAAAGAAGAAGAACAAAAAGAACAACTCTGCCACAATGGCGCCGAATTCAAATTATAACTATTCAAACATAAAATTAAAATAATAATTGTTCAGTTTGAAGAATAAACATAAATAATTGCTACAAACAATACAAAAAGGCATTCATTTAACTAATAAATACATATAAATAAAAAACCTAGTATCAAAAAAGTATTTTAACCCTTTAACCTAAAACAAAATTATAAATTGGTACAAAAGTACACGCACAAAATTTTTTTTTAAAATCAACAAATAAAATAGCTTTAATGTACATATCCAATTTATTTAAAACGTTATATGCAGGGTGTACAGCAGCTAATATGGAACAGCGGAATATCTCAGGTACCATGATAGATTGAAAGATGGGTTTTCAGGGTTCGATAATGGCTATAAATGCGCTTACAGAACAAATGCTGAGCATTTTCTGTGTTTAGTAAAAATGTGTGCAGTTTACATAATAGCAAAAAATCGGCCCGAGATAACTCAGACAAAATTTCTCACATACGTGTTCATAATTACTTAGCCCAGTGTTTTCCATTTATTAGTTTTCGTATGTACATTTAATTATTATTGAACATGTCATCAAAATGTATCATAGAAATAACTTCTCCTGAGTGGGGAATTGAACCCGGGCTCTCTCCGTCCGCGTTTTAAGCAATTTTCTCAGGAACATGATTTATCTCGGGAAAACGGCTTATATCGTTAGATTTATATATTTAAATGAACTAAATTTTAGAATTTTTTAATCAAAATCGTCGGAACTGTTTTCGAGAAAAAAAACAGACAGGTATACGACAGACAGAAATTTTTTAACAAACCACTTTTTTGGACTCAGTGGACCTTAAAACGTGTAAATCCATCAAAATCGAATTTTCGCGCCATCACAATGCTTCTTTATACGAGGAAGTAAAAAGTGAATAGGAAGCCATATTTTTGAGACTAGATTTGGATTCTATGGCTAAAAATATGATATTTTTTTTTACTCTTGGAAATTTTTCGCTCCGAGCATTTTGGCGTAAAATCCAAATCTATTCTTAAAAACATGTATTATTGGTAGATACTTTTTCACATTTTGAGCCCTGCTGAACACTTTTTTTTGCTAAAAATAGTCACCAATAAGGTATGTATTTTAGACTGGATTTGGATTCTATGACTAAAAATAAAAACTTTTTGTATCTTGAATTTTTTCCTAAATCCTTTAGTTTAGCAGTAAAATAGACTTAAAAATATCAATTTTAGCAGGTTAAGTGCTCTCCATACGGTAAACTAATTCTCGAAGCGAAACATTTCCAAGTGTAAAAAATTCGTATTTTTAGTCATAGAATCCAAATCTAGTCTAAAAAATATAGCTTCCTATTCATGTTTTTCTATTATGTAAACTGCACACACTATTGCTGAAGAAAATGTTCAGCATTTTTTCTGGAAGTATTTATATTTCTTTAAAACAAAATAATTATGTTTGTTATGGATAAATTTTAACAGCCTGTCAATTACTGTGGCACATAGCTTCATTGTGTCAAGTGGTTGTGTTATTGGGCTTCCAAGCATACCAAAGATATTGACGTGATCGTTCTGAAGAACCTACATTTTTTTATGTCTATGAATTCAAAAATTCTAAAAAAAGAAATCGGTTTCAGGCATCAGGGGACATTTTTGGTACCGTGACAGTCTGTCGGTCTGTCCACCATTTTGGTGAACCAACATATTTTAAATACTATAACTTCCGGGTTCTGGGTTTTAATGAAATTTAGATGGTATGTCATAATTAGCACATTGTTGGTTCCATATAAGTTTCAACCTTCTGCGCCCATTTGTTTCTCTTCCACATGCATACAAACATACATTTATTTACACTTATATCTTCAAAAGAAGGTTTTAAATTTGTATAAATTGCAATTAAATTTATAAATTCAAAATGACTCGTAAATTTTGATAAAGATATTTATAAATTCCAGTGTAATCTATTAATTATAAAAAATAATAAAAAATAAAAAAATATATCAATAAATAATACTACATTATAGATAATATTAGAATATTTATACAAACTATAGGTCAAACTATTAATATCAAATTAGACTATTATACTATTAGAATCGGAACTATTAGACTCAGGACCTGTAGAGAAATACAACAACAAATTATTTATCTATTTTATTTATCACTGATTCATGTATTCATTTAACTTAATAAAGAACTTCTTTTAAAATAAATTATGTTAAAATAAATCAACAAGTGAACATATGTGATTAACTTAAAAATACTTTTGAATATCAATAGAAGATATATTTCTGGCAATAATTTTTGTTTCTTATATTTTTTTCAGGTCACTATTGAAAAAGGTAAAACACTCGCAATCAAAACCTTAGCAATGGCAGAAGATCTTACCCCAAGTGGTGAAAAGGAAGTTTTCTTTGAAATGAACGGCCAATTAAGATCTGTCTTTATTAAGGATACGGAAAAATCCAAGGTATGTTATAATTAAGCATAGCTACATTTAGTAATTCAAAAAAATAATTTCAGCAAGAAGATCAGTACGTCCACATGTACGTCTATGTGGCATAAAGGTCCGTGATCTACAAGTAATCTTTTTCAAAAAATGATTTGGCCTAAATGGTGAGACTAACCGCGTTTTTTTCTACCAAATAGCATTCAAAAGTTTTTTGACTATGAATTTTTAATATGTATTTTGTTTTTCTTTGATTAACAATTTTGAATACATTTAGATTTATTTACCCAAAGTTTAGTTGAATACAAAAAGTGTACACAAAATCAATCTCTCAGAGCACATTTGGCTTTTACATTATGGTGTGTTTAATTCTCAATACAAGAGTGCCTACCACCTACCATTACATATTAGGTAGCAGTATTTTCTGGTTATTCTGTTCTTATATTTATTAAAGTTGTTGGTTGTTGAGTTTAAAACAAATTAGACTTGAGACAAAATTTTCTCTATAAAATATTGATGTCACTTATTACATAACAATGCACAATTAATAATATAAAATGAGCAGTTTATTAATATGAAACTTATTAGTTTATGAGAAATGACAAATGACTTCAACTTGCGGACATAGACACTTTATACATTTTTATTTGACACATTATTTAGTGCACATCTGCGCAATTAATAATATAAATTGAGCAGTTAATATGGAACTTATTAGTTTAAGAGAAATGACAAATGACTTCAACTTGCTGACATAAACACTTTATACATTTTTATTTGACACATTATTTAGTGCTCATCTCGTATCTCTGAGAAAGTAACTAAGTTAGAAGCGCCAGACACATCGGACCTCCATGTGAGATAACTATAAATTAATTAATAACAAATATAGGTAAAAGTTGAAACAAATAAAAATAATTGATGATAAAAAAAAATCTGTTTTTATGATTGTTTGAAGCTTAACATTTAAAAGCCAATTCAATTTACTTTTCCATATACGTACTTTTAATTTATATATCCAGTGTTCTAATTCTTCTCTAATTTTAAAAATTGAATAATTAAATCTGTCACATTCTAATGCTTTATCTTTACTTACATTTCAGCTTATGCACGTACATCCTAAAGCCCAGAAAGGAATTAAGGGACAAGTTGGTGCACCAATGCCTGGAACCATCATGGAAGTCAAAGTCAAACCAGGAGACAAAGTTGAAAAGGGTGCTCCTCTGATTGTCATCTCAGCCATGAAAATGGAAATGGTTGTTCAAGCACCTGTAGCAGGTGAAGTCAAATCAGTTGATGCAACAGTCGGAATGAAACTTGAAGGTGATGACCTTCTCGTAACAATCGAATAAAATAATGAAGGTCTGTGTCCTTGGAGAAACATTCCTTTATCGATGTCTGTCACCCAATCAAACAGAAAGCACAAGAAGCCTGGCAGAAGAAAAGAAACCCTCAAAACTTCACTTTTCAGTGAACATTTTTAAAAAAAGGAGATAGAAATATATTTTTATAATATAAGGAAACTTAAACTAATCATATCCATTTATTACTTTTAAAACTAGGTACAAATTGTACACTCTTCAATAAAAAAACAAAAAAACTCAAATAAATACCATGTAGTCTTTTAAATAGGAAAAACCCTATATATTTATTAAGTGTTAAGTTTAATTGTTAAAAATTTAAAAAGACACTAACTTAACCCTATTAATCATACTTCACGGTATATATTATATTTTATTAATAGTATAATATTTTCATTAGCATGGATCAACATTAATTCTTTAAATTGTGATTTTCAATAGCCATTGAATTCTAATCAATAGATTCAAAATAAGTAATTCAAACCTAACATTCTCCCCTTAAATTATATGTTACCAATTTAGAGAGTGTAGAATAAGCAAAAATGTATATAATTGCTTAGCTATACCGTAAGAGAGAACCAATTTAATATTTACAATAACTAATTAAATTTGAAGTAAAAATAGAATTACTTATAAAAACAAGTACATATGTTTGTTTTATTTAAATATATAAATTCAATAAATTTAAAAGAGAAAATAGAAAAGCTATTTTGTTTGAAGTGATGACATCTAACTGTAATTAAATACTGGGCTTTATCAGTGCCAAAATATAATTGTATGATATTCCTGTCAGTACTCAAGGACGGTAAAATTACACACAGTAGAGACAATTGCAAACTTACAAGTCTGATTGTAACATTATTATGAGACTAAATGTATCCCTTAAATGTAGTATTCAAAATAACCAGACAAAAAATATTGCCTATTACAAAATTCTAGTTGCTTTTTACAACTTAAGAAGACTTAGGTTATTTTAGTACTTAATAGAAATAAGATATATTTATTTTTAAATTGTATATTAAAGAAAATGGATGTAAAACAAGTGCCAAGCCTAAGCTACAAATTTAGTTCTTTTTCCATAAAGGCACAATATTATTGCAATTCAGATTTACTCCATGTACCTTTATATTTTATTTTTACTTATTAATTTCCTCAATCTAAATAACTGAATATTATCTTAGTTCTATAATTTTTATGTGTGAAGTTATCAAAAAATATTAAAAATAAATACCCAATAAAAAAAAATAAGGAGTGGGTCATTTCCAGTAAAATAAATAATGTGGTTAGCCATCTAAATATTATTTTTTAAATAATTTGGTTAATAATTATTTCATAGCTAAAACTTTTTTTAATTCAAAATAATTATTGACTTATGTTTTTAATATAAAAAGGTACACATGAAACTAAACCTCAATACTGTTCAAAAAATATATATTATAGCAATTTGTAAAACTGTATCATCCTTTATACAGTTAATTAGCCAACTTTTTTCAATAATTTTTATCACCTTGAAAAAGCATTAGCTCAGATATCATGTTTATTTTATTTTATTTATTAAATTGTGCTATCAAAATTAATAACATATTTCACCCTCAGACAAATATTTGAATTCAACGATATTATGAACAAGATAAATTGTTTTTAGATTGATAAAATTACAACATTAAATTATATTTTAATATAAGATATTGTATATTTTTGTTAACTTAATAGCTAATTGGAGGTGCTTAATAACAGTATAAAATTAAGGTGCTTAAAAAAAATAAGAAGAGGAAAGTAATTTTATAGAGTCAAATTGAATGAAATAAGTGTATTAAAATGATATTAAATATTGTTTAGATTTTGCTATACTCCAGATGAGATATTTAATACTAAAAGTGTTTTCCTGAAGAAAATGATAAAATCTTCATTAAACATGTTTTCAGAAGGCACTCAGTAAGTTTGTAGTATGAATAAATGCATATTATGTATACTTGCTGGATCTGTATAACACCGGATAAGTTTCTGTTCTACATAAAGGAATGTATTCTCACAGTTCTAGGCAGTGTGAGTATTTTGGGAATTTTATATTCTTCAATTCTTCTGCAAATTATGGAATTTAGCCAAAACTGGTCCACTGATCCTCAGATCTTGCAAGTGTCAATGGCAAGCACTTCCTCATTTTACAACTTACTAACCTGCTGTAATAACCATTGTATTGACAATTATATTTATTCACACCTATGTTATCAATTTAAAAGAAACATAATAATCTCATTTAGTTTAATACTTTTGCAATTTAATTCCTAATTTAAAAAGACCTTAATTCTGAAAGTGAAAGTTAATCTTTTAAGTGGACACAGCCCAGTAAAGTAGGTGGTACATCACTCATTGCATGAAATCTATAAAAATCAAAGCATCAGAGTTAAATGGAGTAAAATACAGTGCAGTGCGGTTTTATCAATCATCACACAAGAATCAAAACACACTGTGGTAATCCAAGCAAGGTCAGTTTCTCTTCTTCTCACTAATTGGTCAACTCAATACCCATAATACCTTGTAAAATGAGTGATAATTCCGTGATGTGTCATCTACTTCACTGCTGTGTAAGTACTTTCAGGCTATTGGGCAGTTAAAAGACTAGGCTATCTTTTACAGTGTTGTGCACTTTCTTTTTTTTTATCATCACAAATTATAGACACAAAGTAGTTCGTTAAGTTTTTCCACTTTTATAAAATGTGTTACATTTAAATATATTTATATATAAAAATTGTTAATAATTATTAGATTGTTACATATTAAGATTGTTTGTTATTTTTATTGTTTTTAAAATAAAGGGTAACTTTATGCAAATGTTTATGATGGTTTTACAATTCATTGCTTATCCTTTTTTTGTAAGTGTAAACCTTATTACAAGATAAAATTTATAGAAGAAAAAAGGGACGGAGTAACCAAGTGGTTAGCACACTTGTAACTGTCATTAGTGAATTTGTCATAGTGACCAACCACAGGAAGGTATAAATCTCAAATGGTCCAAATTAGTAGTAGTAGTCCTCTTCCAGTTTAGTATAGGTAATTGAATTCTTCCCTGAGCCTACCTGAGTAGAAAATGGTCATTCACATTTACCCCCTATCCTAAGGGGTAATTGTGAATAGGCTCCCACAAGTTAATAATCACTACTATAAACACCAAATTCCCATATTATCACACTGCAGTAGTGGTTAAATCAACAAGATAACACAAAATGTATACATTTCATTTATCAAACTAGGGAAACCTAAGTTTTTGTAAAAACTTTAAAATATGTTCACAATTACCCAAAGTGACCCTACCAAGTTTATTAGTTAGGAATTGGATCACGTTTTATTTTAATAATACGAGAACAGTGTGGTACTACGTTTTACCCAATTCCATTCCGACAAGTGGTAACACCTGCATCTGCATCACTATTAATTTTTTATTCTTGAGAGATTATAGAATCAAAGAATAGAACAGGAAAATAATATTTGAGATAGGCTGTAAAGAGAATGAATAAGATGTCCAGCAACAGCACAACCACCATCATTCATCAAACAGAGAAATGTTAGCTTTTTTTTATTGAGTTAAAATTTGAATGCATGTTTAAAAAAATAAAAAAATA
>KZ651995.1:50136-60830 GCA_001010745.2 Gerris buenoi | reverse complement strand
GGGGGGGGGGGGGGCAGGTCTGGGAAAAACCAGAGCTCAATGTCAAGAGGGCACCCATCCAACAACTGACCACACCTAATGCTGCTTTATTTGACTGATTGCAAGCCAAGTGCTCTCAACTAAAGGCTATCCCAGACCACAATGTATAACTGAAGTTGTTACTTTTTTTTTTTTTTACTGTAATAAAAGGAATAAATAAATAATAATAAAAAATCATTGGATTCAATAAAGTAATTGGTTTTGATATTTTCCAGAACCTAAAGAATACATTTATACGTAAATAGATCTGACTCGAATAGCTAATGCCAGTAATTTTAATTAATATTTATATTTAACTAATTATTAAATTAAGTAATATAAAAAAGGTATTAACAATTCATAAATTATTGCCAATGTTAAATTGCTGCTATTACAAATCAAAATCTTTTTCTTTTTTTTTTAAAAAAAAAAAAAAAGCATTGTATCTGAATTACTTAGTAGAATAGGTTTAAACAAAACTGCAATTGAATAATACATCCACTGAACAGTGAACACCTGGCATCTTGCTCTGGATTGCTTCAGCAACAACTGAACGTAGAAGGACAAAATATAATAGATTATTATACTTATATTAACTGGAAATTTACCATTTTATTTCAATAATTTTTCTAATTAGCTTAAATGTGGGTTTAACCGAATCCCCCAACGATCTGCTCCTGGACAAAATATCAAACAGTTTAAGTAAAAAAAAACAAAAAGATGAAAAACCTGAATATATATTATACCTTTTAAGATACTTATAGGTAAGGGCTATGTTAGGAGCTTGACAAGATTTACTTGGCTTGATTTTACTCAGAACTGCTACATTAGACTGCAAACTGTTCAGCACTTTTATCACATCCTGAAATAATAAATACTTTATTGAGGTTGTCAACTTTTAATTTATTAGATATTTAATCTTCTAGGACAATGCATTCATTAATTTTGATGAGTGCAATTTGAGTTTAAACTGTATATCTATCTTCTCAAAATATATTAATAGTATAAAAAGAGGTAGTAACAAATATTGTTCTAGCTTAACATTTGAACCCCTTTTGAGCCAACGGATGAATTAAAAATTAATGTAAATAAAAATAAAATAAAATAAAATAAACGAACAATACTAAACAATAATATTTCACTAGGTAAGCTGAATCTCAACACAAAACTACCATAGTCAAACACTAAGCATTGTCTTATTTGGTGTAGGAATAAAAAAATAAGAACCTTNAATGTAAGATATTGGTAAAAACATTATTTGCTCTTATTAGACTTTACAATCTTAAAATATAAGTATACTCTAGCCGAAAAAAGTTATGGATTCAGGATGCTTAAGAAATTAAAAAGGGAAGGGCGGCTAATGAGAGCTCAATATTTTGGCGGGTAGTAGGTAGAGCAAATCTGACCCAAACAAGGAAATTTAAGGGTCAGACTGAGTTATCAAAACTTATAATTTTACACCTCCAGAATTAAGGTATAACACTAGCTTAATGTCACCAAAATCTTTTTAGCCGAAAAAGTCTTCCAACAATTTTTAAAAACCATATGCAATATATTAATACAAGCATTAGTGGCAGCATTATTAACAGCATATTAACAAAGTACTGGGTCAATTTCAAAGAAATTTGGCATACATGTGAAACAAATCATACCCTGAACAAGATTTTGAAATTAATTTTAGCACTAGCACTAAATGGTACTGGTCCCCTAAAACCCTGGAAAAAATTGAACAATTTTGACCATTTTGATTTCAATATTCTAAAATGCAGTCCATTTAATTACGAATCTACCCATGTAAGTCGTTTTTCCAGGAATAATTCAGTTTCTGAGATATTGATAAAAAGCTAAGGTTGTGTGATTCCCCACTGGAGGAAATGTTAACTAACAATTAAATGTAACCTTGAAAACCCAAAACAACTAACAAATGAAGGAAAATTAGGACCAATACAAAATACATCTTTAGGGACAAAACTAATACATATAAATTTGTACGTTAATATATTTATATGATCATACAGTTTCAAAGGGCTCATTCTTCGTTTAAAAATTAAACTTAAAAACAAAAGAATTCATCTTGAACTTATGTAAATTTGTTGATAAAAGAATATGAATCATTAAAAGATTAAAACACACTGAGTTCTGAGATCTGACTGCGGTCTTTCATAGTAATGGGGCGAAGTAAGGTGAAGTTTACTTTCTAAAACACAGTGCCACAGCTCAAGTCATTCCTCAAATATGATTTAAAAAATTCCAACATCTCAACTTTGATCACAATAAACACAACATTTTAAATTTGTTAGTATTATTTGTATTAGCGGTTGATAACATTACATTACATTCAGTAGCGTCCACAGAACAATAATGCCCCATATCAGACATTTATATAATAATATAGCTATTACTCAGCACTTTGTCCAGGCTTATCTAGGTGCTACAATATCTGTGGGTATGCTTTTCTTATGCCACCATAATGCACTATCACAAATGACATGCAATTCATGGTAGCTAACAATAAGGAAAAAAAATATGAAATCTTGTTTAGTATATGTCCAATTAAATAATAAAAAAAAAAAATTATTATCTTGATAAATTATGACCACATGCAAAGCTAATGCAAAAAAAAAATAAATAAAATCTGCAAATGCCTTAAGAACAAAAATCCACTTAAAAGTTGATTATCAAAATTTAATTTTTTTTAAACTAAACAATTTAGTTTAAACGTTTAAAAGATGTTCTATTTTTCAAAAATTCTTATATTAGATTATGTAGACAAGAGAACCATAAGTTCTTACCCATGTATTTTAAATATGACTTAACCCAAGGAGTTTTATCTCCACTGATGTAAAGGCTTGATAATGACCGGATAGGTCGAAACGTCGCCACCTTAAGTAACTGTTTATTTGAAGTTTTACCCTTAAAAGGATCCACTTATACGTATACAAAACTATAACGATGAAGTGACTTTACGATCTGAAGTGTAACTATGATATGAAGTTCAATCTACTTTAATTCTGAACGAGATTCAACATTATTTTTAATCATGAAATGTTTAACTCAAAAACTATCAGAAAACAAATGTTTCTATGAAACAATAAATAAAAAACTTTCATTGAATAATTGTTTTAAATAAGTATTTTATATAATTAAAAGAATATATCATTCAAATATTTGTTAACATTAGCTAAAATGAAAATATTATTTGACACATAATGTCATAATTGTATAAAACTAAAAATTTAGTGGTATATATCTTATTCATGCAGATGTACAGGTACTGAAACTAAAAATGTTTTATCCTTTAATCTCTTCAGTGCCACTTCACATTGTCCCATGCGTTTGATTAATTCCTAACCAGTCTCTTTTTATCACTCATATTCCACAACAAATATTCATCTGCCAAAAACTCATACTACTTTGGGTTCCAGGGCATACAGGGATTCCTGGGAATGAGAAAGCAGGTGAAGTAGAGGAGATAGCAGCTTCCATCCCATTCTGTGCATTGGGATCCACCATCAATTGGTCCAGAGGACAGGCAAGGTCAGCCATCAAGGCGTGAATCTGGGAGCAAGGAAGGCATGGATAGGAAGAGGCTGCAGGCAGTCAATATTGCTGCTGCAACACCTAGACAAAAGGAAAACCATACGGCTTATGGGAATGAGTAGACCCAACCTTAGAATTATGGTTTGAGTCTTAACTGGATATTGCCAACTCAGAAGACATCTGGCATTATTGAAAATTGAGGATGACCCTACCTGTAAAATGGGCGGCGAAGAAGAGCAGATGGCTTACCACCTTATTGCAGTAGAGGAAGGATATGGCAGACAGTGCTTTCATGTATTAGGAGATGGGGAAATCAGGGAAGAGGAGTTTGTTACATTTTTAAGTGATAAGACATCCTCTCCTTTGTTCTGACCCAAACAAGGAAATTTAAGGGTCAGACTGAGATAGTTCGAAGGGTCTGAGTTCAGGGGTTGGCAAAAAGGGTGAACGCGGTCTAAATGCTAGGCTTGGCCTCCCCAACTTAATCTCTTCTAATTAATCTCTTACTTTAAACTACTTAATCTCTTCAGTGTCACTTCACATTATACCATGCCATGCGTTTGATTAATCCCTTATCAGTCATTTTTTATCACTCATACCCCACTACAAATATTTATCTGCCAAAAACTCAAGCAATATGACCAAATTTAGAATGGAATGAAATCCTTTAATTTTTATCAACTTATAATTTATAACTTCCAATTTTAAAACCAACCCAAGCTGATTGCAAATCCAATTTTGCAGAATTAAAGAAAACATACAATTAACGATGATCCGTAAGAACCATCCTGCCAGCCCTCGCTAATTAAATATTCTTCATTAATTAGCTAAAACAAATAATAGAGTACTAGAGTACAATTTCCTTTAGTTTTCTTTCAATAGAAATAAAAAATATTAATACAGAACTCCAACTTTTAGTTGGTTACTCACTTTTTTGGTTACTCCCCTAATTTCTTGATTTGGCTATTTCTATTTTTAGTTATTATCAATTTTAATATTTAATACATTCTTACCCGGGGATGTAGAAAAGCATTGGGGCTTTTGTTGGGGTTAGAATAGGGGGAAAGAGAATATTCGCAAAGAATTTATGAAGGGAGTAACCATCTAAATTAGAACACCCCTTAGACTAATTCAGATGGTTACTCCCCTTTAATAATATTATTAAAGGGGAGTAACCATCTGAATAAGAATACCCCTTAGACTAATTCAGATAGTTACTCCCCTACACTAATAACAAGGGGAGTAACCATCTAAATAAGAAGACCCTTTAGATTAATTCAGATGGTTACTCCCTTTCAATAATACGTTAAAGGGGAGTAACTATCTGAATAAGATTGCCCATTAGACTAATTCAGATGGTTACTCCCCTACATTAATACCAAGGGGAGTAACCACCTAAATTAGGACACCCCTTAGACTAATTCAGATGGTTACTCGCCTTTAAAATTTTATTAAAGGGGAGTAATCATCTGAATTAGAACTCCCCTTAGACTAATTCAGATGGTTACTCCCTTTTAATAATATTCTAAAAGGGAGTAACAATCTAAATAAGAATACCCCTTAGACTAATTCAGATACTCGCTTTTAAGGTATTATTGAAGGGGAGTAACTATCTGAATTAGTATAAGGGGTGTTCTTATTCAGATGGTTACTCGTTTTGGTATTGATGTTTTATGTCATGTCATGTCAAATTTTATTTTTTAAAACTTTGACTTTTTAAATTTTGAAGTCGTCTGCGTTTAATTGTGTGATTTAAATTTATTCAGATTTTTAAATAAAACTCAAATGGACGTGTTAATCGATTTAACCTTAATAGATGTTTATAAATTAACCGAAGATAAATCTAATTGGGATCTTTACAAATTCTTACAGGGTAAGTTCTATTTATTTAATTATCTTTTTTTTTTTTTTTATTTTACTATTGCGTGTTTAGTGTAACAGTAATATAGTATTGTATTGTATTCTTATCTGAGCGTTTATTGTTGCTTATAGGTATTGGTGTCTTTCAAAAAAATCGGGCATGCCCAGAAAATGGATGTGGACGAGATATGAAACTTCGCCCACCAGTAGGAAGGCGACAGTATGGGACTTGGTGTTGTCCTAGAAAAAATTGTAGAAAAACATTAGGTGCACTGTCTGGGACTTTCTTTGAAGGAGCCAGATTGGGACTTGTAGAAATTTTTCATCTGAGTTTCTTATGGTGTTTGGGAATTTACACCTATGATGCAATTAAAAGTGAATTGAGAAGAAGTGATGGCACTAAAATTTCACAAGCAACTGTTGTAGATTATTGTATTTTTTTTTAGGTAATTATGCTATTATATTATTAATTATGTATTGTAATGATTATTATCCACGGTTAGAAATAATTATTATCAATTTTAAGATATCGACAAATCTTTCTAGTCAAAACCGTTGACTACATTTTTGTATAAATATATTTATAAATGTATTTATTTACAGAGAAGTATGTTGTAAACATTATCAAAAAAATGAAATTTTGAAATCGAGATTGACGAAACAGTTATATCAAGAAGGAAATATATCTTGGTGAGTAACCAGGACTTGGTTACTCACTTTTGGGGAGTAACCAACAATGGGAGTAACCATCTAAACAAGTACCCAAAAAAATATATACATACATATATAAAAATAAGTCTCCTAACCAAATTAGAAAATGTTAATTATTTTCCTAAAGTACATTAAATATCAACCCACCATCCTATTGTATAATTTACAGAACCTTAGAACTTTTTGCAAATTCCAAAAGTACATACAATATCAAAATCGTTAAAGCCTACATCAATTTAATTACATTAATGAAATAAAAAAAAAAAGGATAGAGAAGAAGTTGCTAATCTACAACCAAGATATTAATATTATTAAACTAAGTTTTTATATGGGTAATAGCAGGCATTTGAAAAGTATTATTCATGTTAATACAAAAACCAAATTAGTTTGTTAGCACTTCATGACAAATTTGGTATTTACAGTTTACCTTATCTAAATTATGTAAATAGAGTTCAAATAAAATATGGTAGATATTAAAAATTATTAAAACAACTAAAATTATTAAATTAAACTAAAATTATTAAATTAAACTAAAATTATTAATAAATTGACCGACTTATAATAAAAAGCAAAAGGTATCACCGGAGGAGGAAAAACTGAAATCAAAACATTATAAACCACACTGTGCTTCTTAAGGTGGAAACACACTACTATCACGTCACATGACATCATATAATGTGATATCACGTGAAAAAAGTGTGTGATGCTGATTTAGTAAGGTTTGAATACATTACAGCTACACTATTATCACGTCACGTAACATGATATTAGTGTGTTTCCGCCTTTATGCACTTGAATAATGTGATGACACATAAGCTAATAAAAAAATAATTTGAATCATAACATACACAATTTAACAAAAAAAAAAAATTGTATTATTATTATTTTTTTAGTAACAATAAAAAATATATCCACAGCTCCAGTAATTTTCCCAAAAAGTCAAACGATCTTGCCATTATTCACAATAAAAGAAATATTTTTGATATAAACAGAAATACTTAAACGCATTGGCATTGCATAGACCTGCTCCAAGCTATTTTGATTACACTAAGCAGTTGATAACATTAACTATGATTACATAAACCAGCGTGTACTGTAAGTGGAAATCTGTGAAAACAGTTAAGGTATCGTGATGAGTTGATAGTTAAAGAGGATAATGGGGATTGAGAGTCTTGTAGCTGGGCAGCAGCGGAAATCTCCTTTTTTCAACTATTATAAAATGTATCACTTCACAACATAAAAACTTCTACTTGTATTAAGTTTAAATTTTACATGTAGGTTTCAATAATAGTACATAACATTATTTATATTACATTTTAATACAATTGATGCGTAGAATGTAAGATATTGGTAAAAACATTATTTGCTCTTATTAGACTTTACAATCTTAAAATATAAGTATACTCTAGCCGAAAAAAGTTATGGATTCAGGATGCTTAAGAAATTAAAAAGGGAAGGGCGGCTAATGAGAGCTCAATATTTTGGCGGGTAGTAGGTAGAGCAAACTAAGCAATCAAAAATATCACTGGAGAAGGGGCGTAGCCGTAGCATCAAGATGACAGGCCTAGTAGTTTTGTCCCCCCCTCACCTAGGTTGGCCAATCTGAGTATCAAAAATTTAAAAAAATTGGCTAGAGTAAAGCGATCTTGGTTTTTGTTGGTTTTACTTTTTAAAAAAAGCCACATGAAATAGATGAATAGAATCATTTACTATCCTATAATTCCTATTTTAAATTTGAAACTGGAGTTAGCGAGCATTGCACCAATATAAGGGCCCTGCAGACCCTGTGGTGCCCCGAGAATATGGGGCCTCTATAAGGGAAATAGAGGGGCCCCCATAAAACATTTGCAAAGGGGCCCCCAAAACCTTACCACCGCTACTGCATTGCACATGAACAATTGGACAGATAATACTGCCCAATAAACTTAGCCTGAGCATAGGTAAAAGGAACATGTATGTAAACAAAATTTTAATTAAATCAGTCAAATTTACTCAAGTTCTGTTTGTGGTAGTCACATAAACCTCACAGACACAAATGGAGGTGTATATTTTTTTTTGCAAGAAGGTCACTTTAATAATTTCTTACATTTATACACTTAATTATACAGCTAATCTGACTTTTTTTACATAAAAGCTATTGCTCTTTAGTTATACCAATTTTACTATTATTGCATTGCACCAATAACTCAGGTAAACATGTAACATGTACGACAAATTCATAGAAAATCAGGACAAAATCTGGCTCTAGAAAGCTACTCTGATAGGAACGCTTTTGCTAAATTTATAGGTCGGAAGAATGAGAAATTTGTTTATGAAGCAATAATAATTATAGATGTTATGCAATAACTCTGGGTGGTTCTTTTTCAATTTACAATCCATCGAATATCCTGTTTACAGGAAACCAAAAACAACCTGTTGATTTATCTCAACTTCTGTTTTAAAACCTTTGATAACATCAAAAATAAGGATGACACATAATAAAAAAGGTAAAATGAGTTAGATCGGAGTGAATTGACAAACTGAAGCTATTCATTACATGTGAGGGATTCATCAATTACTCATTTTTTCCATTAATTTTTTTTATAATTCAAAATCGTTAGGAGAAAATTTAATACTCACATTATAACGTTGTTCAACCGATAGCTCATCTACTTTGTTAGTTTCCATCTTTGGATAAGAAGAATAGTAACAGGTGTGATCGCAGTATTTCCCCGACACTAACTTCGTAATAGATTTCAGGAATTTAATTCCCATGTTTAAGCGGGTCATGCCGCCTATATCAGTTTTTTTATTATCAGAATGAAGTTGAGTAGGATTGGGGCAGCCCTGTCCAACTCCCTAGGGTGGGGGTTTGACCAAGTTTGCCCGATAGTAACGCTCCTTCCGTGCCACGGAAAAAGGTGGAACTAACTAAAAACCATCGATATNGTTATACCAATTTTACTATTATTACATTGCACCAATAACTCAGGTAAACATGTAACATGTACGACAAATTCATAGAATCAGGACAAAATCTGGCTCTAGAAAGCTACTCTGATAGGAACGCTTTTGCTAAATTTATAGGTCGGAAGAATGAGAAATTTGTTTATGAAGCAATAATAATTATAGATGTTATGCAATAACTCTGGGTGGTTCTTTTTCAATTTACAATCCATCGAATATCCTGTTTACAGGAAACCAAAAACAACCTGTTGATTTATCTCAACTTCTGTTTTAAAACCTTTGATAACATCAAAAATAAGGATGACACATAATAAAAAAGGTAAAATGAGTTAGATCGGAGTGAATTGACAAACTGAAGCTATTCATTACATGTGAGGGATTCATCAATTACTCATTTTTTCCATTAATTTTTTTTATAATTCAAAATCGTTAGGAGAAAATTTAATACTCACATTATAACGTTGTTCAACCGATAGCTCATCTACTTTGTTAGTTTCCATCTTTGGATAAGAAGAATAGCAACAGGTGTGATCGCAGTATTTCCCCGATACTAACTTCGTAATAGATTTCAGGAATTTAATTCCCATGTTTAAGCGGGTCATGCCGCCTATATCAGTTTTTTTTATTATCAGAATGAAGTAGAGTAGGGTTGGGGGTTGGGGTTGGGACATCGATATCGATATGTCAATATATCGGACCAAGAAACATCGGTATTTTAAATCGATGATAATTTTTCGATATAACGACTACACCGATATATTCCTAAAGAAACATTTGAAAAGATGACAATTAACATTAAAATTGACATAAACCCTCTCTCAGAAGAAAGAGAAAGGTCATCCTCGTTAGGAAAAATCGTGGACCTTTTAATTCTTAAAGAAATAAAAGGTTCTTCTAGGTCGTCGGGTTAATGGGCGTTCTTGATGTCGATAGTTTGTCTAACATCGATGTTGATATATCGATATCCCAACGCTTTAAAGAAGTCTTTTGAAATGAATTCGACCCTGAAAGACCCCAGGTTCAGTTTAACAACAACAACAGTGATAAGGAAGTATGATTTTGTCACTGGTTTAGTATTATGATTTCGAAAAAAATCATTTAAAGTAAGAAAAGTCATAAAGGATCTCTTCATCTCCCATGGGCGCCCATACCTATGGGATGGGCAGGGGGGGGGCCTTGGCCCCCCCCCCCTAGGTCTCAGGAAAAGAGGTAAAATATTTACTTCCGAGGTGTTTTGCTTTCAAGAAACCTACCCCCACCCCCTCCCCGGTGGCATTGGCCCCCCCCTGGAAAAATTCATATGGGCACCCATGCGCATCTCCAATCCAAATCAAATAGGAAGAGCAAATGTAAATTACTGTTTCATTAATTTATTATATTATTCCATAGGAGAATTAGTTTACAGGAGGTATTTATCTTTGCACCTAATAAAAAATTAGTATCAATGAAGAAATATATATTAACCAAGTTTAAAATTAGTTCAGAATTAATTCTGTACCTTGGAAGAGCCAATGTCCAAATTTTATGATATGTCCACCATTGATCTTACCCTTACCAGTTCTATCGGTAGAAACAAATCAATCCACCCCCCCCCCCCCCCCCCCCCCCCCCCCTCCCCC
>KZ651995.1:12268-24233 GCA_001010745.2 Gerris buenoi | reverse complement strand
AAGTGGGTGAGCCAGTTTATCGTGGCCACCCTGTATATATGCAACTACCAATCCAGAATATACATTGCAATAATAAAAAAACTAATCAGTCAAAATTAATTAATTAATACAGTAAAACATATTTTATGAAACAACAAGTAAACATTATTTTTAAAAAATAAAATAAAAGTTAATAAACAAAACAGACATACATGAGTTTCTTTTTGTGAAATCCAGCACCACTGTGAGTAGCAAAAATTTTTAAAGGATTTGTATCTTCTTCATTGTCGCTAGAATGGTGTTCCTCATTGATGGAGTTTGAAGAATTCTCTTTATTTCTATTACTCCACTCCAGATTATCTGAAAGTTCTTTCCCATTTACAGTCAATCCGGACATGACTTCACATACATCCAACAGCTCATTTCGTTTTTTAAGTTCATTTTCCAAACACTCCTTAAACTTAAGAATCCGAGCACCTTGATCTGGCAGTTTCTTGATGAAGACCCTACGAGTTAGAGAAGCAGCCATAAAATTAAAAAAAAAAAAATAGCCTGCATTTAATAAAAATAAAGAAATAGTAATTTTATGGTAATAATACTAAAAATTTCAAATTTGAAAAATCAATGTATTGAATTCATGGAATAATAAAAAAATACACCTTTAACCCTAAATAAAAAAGAGGTAACAAAGAAGTTCTACATTAGAAATATAAAATACCTACAGAAAATATAATATGTATAACTTTGTTTTATAATTATGGCATTGGTATGGGCTACAGCAGGATTATGACATCCTAATAAAATTTACTGTTAGATTTGTTCATAGCTGGTAAGGGCATAGCGTTGACAGGTCCTAAAGGATACGGAGTTGGATTAATTGATGGTGGATAAAATGACACATGACTTGGGTTTCCATGAGAGGGCATCACTCTATCCATTGGGTGTCCATGTGAAGGCAACACTCTATCCATGTTAGTGCTGCTAAGATCACTCCTCGATATGCGCCTCTGAACCATTTCTATCATTTTATCAGCCTTAACTTTGCGAAGATGCATAAGCTTTCTTATTTTTATAAATTGTTCGAGGAAGTTATCTACATCTGTATTTCCTCCATTAAGGAATACTTTAACTAACGACTCTGAGTCCTCCTCAGTTGTAGCAACAGCGGTTTCTAGCAGAGCAAGAATATCTTCCAGGTTACTTGGCCCTGAATTTTTATTGACCTTTCCCAATTTTTCTTCAACACTCCGATATAACTGCTCTCCTGTTTGACTGAGTTCAATGATTTCACGTTTCAACTCTAACATATTGCCTTCCTTAGTAAGATTGAATTCAGCCAGACTTTTATTGGAGGCGATAAGCACTTCTTTATCGTTATTAATCTCTTTACAATCGAGGACATCTTTCATAACGTCGTCAAACTTGGAGCCTTCGTTCAAAATCATTTTTAAATCGTCGACGCTAAAATGGTTTAAGAGTTCGACGGTGGAGGCCACTTTACTTCCGATGTAACTGTCGCTAGCATACATATTTGCTGACGGAGAGTATCGCAAATTACTGACAGAATACAACTGACAACGAAAATTGGTATTACCTTACAAAAAGAATCTTACCTATCATCCAACAATTTTTTCTGTCGATCAAGTACCTCAGTAAGTGATACGATCGATAGTTTTTCGAGATTGTCCAAGTATCCCTGTTTATCTTTAGAAATTTTTTCCGGAACTTTCTTGATAGTTTTATCGGTAAGCATTACTCACAACACAAAATCATTACTTCAATTGTCTAAAAGGTAAGAGCACTGTCGAAATATGAAAAAAAAAAAGTTCTTCAAAATAAATATTTTTAAAAACCTCAAAATGATAAAAACCAAAAACTACGCATACATACAAAATTGCGCAATTAATAACTAGTTGGGAGTTTAATGGAAATGATGAGAAACAAAACAAAGAAAAATGCTCGAGAGAGAAGAGGAAGAGGAGATTGTGTTCAGAAATGCAACGCTACTTAACGTTTGTTGTTTTTTTAACCCCATTTATTTCAACTACTTTAATATATTTGTAATTTATTATCAGATCAAATTTAATAAAAGATATACTTTTAGTTATTAGCTAAACAACATTATCTATTCTAAAACCTATCCTATATTCGTAATTTATTTTGACAATTACAATTATTATACAAGTTTTACTAGTAAAATTAAACCTCAGAAAAAAAAGGAAGAGAAATAGTTTACATCGAAAAAGTTAACTTATATAAGGTTTAAGTCAAAATAAACGACTTAACCAATAAAAGAACTTTCTTTTGAAAAATTTTCTGTTTTAATCAAGATTATTCTTAATAAAAATAAATATTTTGGCTAATTCATGTACGTGCCAGGGGCCAGAGGAATTTCCTGAAGAGGGTTTTCTCTGATAGAGTTGAGGTGGTTCTGGTTCTAAATCTCGGTCTGGAACGTAAAATATGAATTTACCGATATTTTAATTATTTAAAATCATGCGAAACCAAAGAGAAAAATATTTAACTTTTTTATACATAATTATTACGTTTTAATAATGCAAACGTTTCACTACAAAAAATATGATGAAAAAGAACCAGATCTTTGATTAGAATTGTGTTATTACCTGTACCAAAGGATCCTTCTAAGTTCTAAACAGAAGAGAAAGAATACAAAGATCAGGTTGTTTATAATTTTTTATCAAGAAAGTTTTAAATTTAGGATATTAAGTTTTATTTACTATTTAATAATTTGTTTGGAAACATTTTTGCTTTTTAAACAAAAGGAGCCGTCCATTCAGTTGATTATACTTTTCAGCTGTAAGTTTTCCTCTTTACGTAATTATTTTTACGTAGACTTATTACGGTTTGTTAATATTGCCGGTTATTTTAATTTTAAGATATTTTTTCGTTCGTGTGCTTTATAAAGTATATTTCTTCTGAATTATTGAATAAATATCCATAATTTAAAGTAATTTCCCTAAATCAGAATCTTACTGAAAAGAGACAAAGAAAAGAAGAAGATATCTCAAAAATGTAGATATCTTATAGCTGAACTGTTTCCTAAATAGTAATGGTTTACCGCAAATTGAAATATAAGATGAATTATTTTAATATTATAATTGTTAAATCTGAAGAATATGATACGGTCTATAGAAAAAATGGCGGGGCCTCACTCCAACGTATTTTTTTGACAAAGGGATATCAACTCTCCTATTCATGAACAAATCATACATACCTATATAATTTCTCAATTGTTTATATCATACAAATGTACTGTTTGACAAAGGAATATTATCTCTCAAGTGTATAAATTAATCAAAGTTGTGCCGCCAAGCGATTCTCGACCATATCATCTCCTGTGTATTCAGCCTTATCATTAATGGACTTGATATTGTCACCAAAATTCTACCGTTCTAAATTAAATATCATTATTATTGGTAAATCTGCACTATTTGGCCCACTTATTTCTATATAATTGTCCGATTTACTTGCAATTTTTATCATACTGTTCCTTTATACAATATTAACCTATTCCGGTTGTATCATCTCGATTAATTCACTAGTTATAGGGCCACAATGACTCCCTGTCCTGGGCAACCTAGTTCCATGTCCTGCCAGTCTCTTGCGTCTCCCTTTCTATGGTACTTTTAAAGTTTTCCCTGGGCCTCCCAGGTCTACGAGATTCCTGGGGGTTCCAATCTACAGTCTTCGCCAAATTAGTGCATAGACAGCAAGGGAAATTGAGTGACACAGATTCTCTCTGGGGAAAAAAATAAAGCCACTAGGTCTGTGGGTAGTGGGCGGCAGCGTTTACCAGAGGGCCTCTCCCCTCCACTAGAGACATTTTTCTTTGTCTAGTTGGCCCGACCTTTTGTACGGGAAAATCTCAAGCTCTCATTGGCTCCTCACCCCATGTGCTAGTTTTTCCCGCGCTATCAACGCACTAATTCTAAGTTGGCGAAGACTGTAGTAGCTGTTTTGATAGGCAGCTTTCTCCTTTCCTAAGAGTATGGGCCTATATCTAACACCTGCAAGGGTCCTACGATACATTAAATGGTGACAATGGACCAGGTTTTGGGTAGCATGCTTGTTCTGCAAATGAAGCACCAGTCTCATTTGCTGGATTAATAATTGGTATCATTATATTGATAATGAATTTTCTGATTTATTTAATGTCATGTATTTTGTGTTTATTACTGTCGTAACTTTTTACTTTATTTTAACTGAATTTTAACAATTTTTATTTTATTGCTATAAAATGTTTGTGGAATTTGATATTCATAACGATATTGTTGAGAATCTCCGCAGCGCCACCGTCAGATATTATTTATTTTTTGTTTGTTATTGTTTTACGTAGTGACACATTTTTGACAGTTCGAGTCTGATATTTTCGCTGTGAATTTGTATTGTTAAATTTGTTTTATTACTTAAATTAAAGAGACGTTTTCCCCATTTGTAAGAATCTTGTGTTTAATCTGAACAGATATGATTAACGTGACAAACTCTCATCGAGGTGATTGATCAATTTTAAGGGAAAAAGAAACAACATCAAAATTAAACCATTTTAAGTCTCAATCATGCTACACTTAATTTAAGAAAAAATGTGATAAGAAGATGACCTTACACAAAGGGTCGAAACATCTCACAAATAAAGTTATGAAAATGAATTAATTTTTATTACTGCTAATTACACCTAAAAAAAACCACAAGAACAAATTACTTATACTCATTTTTTTTGTAGTGAAATAATTTTATAAACCATTCTTAAAGTTTTATTTTGTATGTATAATATATATTGGTATTGTTTTTCAGTTAATCATTAAAAATGATGAAAGCAAAGCCTCCTGCGGAAAAAAGAGAACTGATAAGGGACCAAATCGATTTTACTGCTCCAGTGAAGAGCAAAGGTGTTCTTATGTCTTTTGTCACTGGTCGACCGATGGTTATCCCTGAGAGAGATATGGTTTGCCTCCTTCATTATTTTATAATCTAATATACCTTGGCAAACATTAAAATCTATTAGAAGATAATCATTTTTTATCATACCATGGAATATTTTGGTGGAGTTAGCAAAATATGTTTTATGTTTAGAAATCTCACAATAGTGGAATCGTAAAACTACTGTGCAAGTTAATTCATAGATAGATTGCTCATATTAAGGATTTTTGTGGTAAATGTTCTTTTCAATCTTACCCTTGCCTGTAAGTCTCATTATTATAAAACATCTCTCGCATGTCAACATGTCTCACTCACCTCTGGGATTTGTCGGAGTTAAGATCTAGGTTTCATTTGGCGGAGTTGGGAGTATGCTAATCACTCTTCTTCACTGGTCTCCCTTATAGACTTGTTGATTTTGGAAGTGAGGTTGAAATTTAATGTCTTAGCTAAACTGTAGAGAAAGATACATAGGCATGTCAATCATTTTAAAAACAAAGCCTACAATATATAAAATTAAGTGTAAATTAACTCACATCACTGCAGTCTAATTGCTGTTAGTAAAAATAGTTAAAGTATGGAGCGATGTTGTCTCTAGGGGAAGAAGTTTTATATTCCTATAAAATTATTATTGAAGGTCTATCAAATCAGACATTATTATATCAAAAATTCATCCATAAGACTTTCACTAATATAAAAACAATGCTTCTGTGGGCGAGTTGACTTAATCTTTCTTTTTATTTTTATACACTAAATAGCTAAGTTTTATGTGTTAATCTGATTGGGTTCTCTACTGCTGCCTGAAATAAGCCTTTTATAGTTTATCCAAGTAGTATTAAGGATGTGTGATTATAATTATTTTACAAATTAAAATAAATACATTTTTCTTTTATGAATGTTTAGTTTGGGAGATGCAGAACTGTTACTGAATTTGAAAAACTTAATCGCATTGGAGAAGGCACTTACGGCATCGTTTGTAAGTTTATTAATTTTATAATTATTTTCAATGCACTGGGGGTTTCAGGTTTAATCTAAAAAATGAAATGGGGAAAAAAGTAGACTCTTTTGCACAGTCTTACACAGCTTTGTTTCAGGGCAAGGCTAATTTTTATATTTTTTAAAATAAGATTTTCAAATTGATATAATAACTTATCTTAATTCATTTACTTATTTTACTTTTTTTCTAAGTATAAACACTGGCTTAACAGCTTGTTATTTAAAAAAAAAAAGTCTGCATGTACCTTGATGATTATTATTTTATTTTTATTGTTGATGTTTAGATCGTGCTAAGGACACAAGAAATGATAAGATAGTTGCTCTGAAAAAAGTTAGGATGGAGCAAGAGAAAGATGGTATTCCTTTAAGTGGACTAAGAGAGATATCTGTTCTTCTTAGCTGTAAGCATGAAAATATTGTTGAACTCAAGGAAGTAGCTGTTGGGAAAAGCTTAGAAAGGTATATTTTTCACTCTTTGATATAAAGTAGTTCAATTACTTCTGCTGTTTCCATTTTACCTTCAATATTGCTTTAAAAGTGTAACATTTACAGTAAAGTGAATTACTATTGTCAAAATTAAAAATATAAAAACTATTAATTAGTTTTGATTTTCCTTTAGCCTTGTTCCCACAGCCTGTGGCTAGGCAAGCTTACTAACAGACTTGTGGTCTGTTGCATTGGGACCTCAGCCATTCCCATCTCTCGAATAGCTACAAATGGAAAGAGCCAAGCTAGTAGGTACAGTGTTTTGATGTCAGTGTTTTTAGATAACAAACTGTAACAAACCACAACAGATCTAGGGAATAAGTGCTGAATATGTTCTAAGGCTTGTCATCCATCAAGTCCCAAGCCTTTGATGTCAGAGGAGGTCCTGATTCCACACAGGAAAGGCCGACCCACCTCAAGCAATAACAAGTCTTTGTGATTCCCCGGTGTGTGGTCTGACAAACTTCAGACCAGCTTAATAAGCCATAGGCCATGGGAACCATCCTTTAAACCTTTTTCAATATTTTTTTTTAATTCTTAGACTTCCAGTTATGTATTTTTTCTTTTTACAATATAAAGATTTAATTATTGATCTATTCTTTGTAATCTAATTTCTATTATATAGACCTTTTTTTAAAAAGCACTAAGTTATTATTTATGAGACCTCTCTAGGATCTTGTTAATCCATTAATAATTAATTAAGTTAAGAATGAAATCAACTGTTATTATGGTGTAATAAATTCTAATTTAAATCAAATTAAAATTATTATTAACACTGGGAGACTGACAGAGAAAAATAGACTCCAGCACCTGGACAAGGTACGGGTACTAATTGAGTACTTTATAATTATAAGCGTTAATTCTCGGTCTAATTCTAATGTCATAAATAATGACTTGCTAAACTTGTAGAAATATTGAAAGCTTGGATTCGGGACTAGTTATCGGTTACGACAGAGAAAAATCATTCTACTGCGTAGCTTAGTTGGTAAGAGCATTTGTACTGGAAAAACAGGAGGCCCGTGGTTCAAGTCCCTGCACTTGAGTCTATTTTTCTCTGTCTGCCTCCTAGTGTTAATAATAATTATAATTTGATTTAAATTAAAATTTAAACTTTCCGAAGTATGAATACTACCAAAAACTTAAAAATTGAAATTCTAATATTTCACTGATATTTATCAATTTCCAGTTTGCAACACTTTGACCAAATTTATTAAATTTGTTTGAACCTTAGTGGTTCTTCCCAACATATTTGATCTAATTTATGTTTTGTTTTAGTATATTCCTTGTTATGGAGTACTGCGAGCAGGATTTAGCTAGTCTCTTGGACAACATGCAAACACCTTTTTCTGAAGCCCAAGTTAAATGTATAATGCTTCAAGTTCTGAAGGGTCTTAGCTATTTACACAAAAACTTCATTGTTCACCGAGACTTAAAAGTGTCCAATTTACTTATGACTGATAAAGGCTGTGTTAAAATAGGTACTATTATTTTATTTATATTTATTGTTAATACTTAAAATGTATTGTTTTTCAGTCGCTATTGTTATTTTTCAATGTACAAGATCATGTCAGTATTTGAAATTCTTAATTTAGAATTAACAGTCCATGGAGGGCTTAGGCCTATTCTATTATGTATGTAATGGCTGCATTCTCCTTGCTCTCATTTATGCATGGCAGGCAATAGAATAGCTTGGGGGATGTAGATATCTACTTTCCTTTACAATGAATTAAATAGTTTTATAGAAAAGCAAAGAAAAAATTAATTAGAAAAGATAAATATAGAAAGAAAAGAAACAAAATTTAATATAAAAAAACAGAGAAGAAGCAGATGGATAGACACAACTAGTTTTTGTTTAACAAGTTAATCAACAACTCACTAAAAAATGGTCAGTCAGGCAAATAATTTAACAAAAAGGAGACAACAAATTAGGAAAATCTATAAATATTCAAGGAAAAATTATTTTATTTGCATAACTAGAAAAAAATATACCTCAGCCAAAGTTTGACATAATTCATATTAACCCTAAAACGCTAACTGTGCATAAAAATTACGTACAGTTTTAGTTAAATGTGAATCACAGAAAAACTGTAAACCACACAATCTCCACTCTCTAGCAGTGCATTGTCTAGACCTTCCCGTTGCAGTACATACTCACTTCAGTTTTACCCGATATGTCAGTGAGGATTGCCCATTATTTTTCATTGAGTCGCTACGTAAATATTAAGTATATTTAGTCTTAAAGTAGTATAAATTTCTACTTATAAATATAATAAATAAACGCAAAAAGTAATACCGTAAAATCTCGCGTATAATACGCACTTTTTTACCTCTTTTTTCCTTCCAAAATAGGGGTGCGTATTATACACGAGTGAAAAAAAATACTTCGTTTACAACTTAAATTTTACCTTAATAATTGAAAAATAATAAAAAACATAAAGGTAAATATACTTTTTTTTAACAAAAACTAATTTTATGTATCTCATCGTATATATTTTGGTTACCATACTTATTTTTATTCTTTTTTTTAGACAGAAAGACTTGTTATCATCATAGTTATGTTATTTTATTTCGCTAGTTGATCAAAGTCATTGATAAAAGTAGATAGAAGATAATTTTTTTGTTTATCTCAAAAACCGGTACCGCCGTGAGATTACACTGGTGATTACACCATGTGATAACACCGGCTTGATAACAAACGACTGATTTCAAAGGCGGCCCTTCTACGAATTTATCTATTTTATAAGAAAGCACCCAGTTTTCTTATAAAATAGACACCTTATTAGCCATCTGACCTCGCAAGTAAAAATATTACGTAATAAATATTGGAAATTACATGTAAAATGTGCAAAATATATCATTCTAGGTACGTATTATAAACAATTTTTTTTCTAAAATTTGACGGAAAAGTCGGGTGCGTATTATACGCGAATATTTAATTTTCCCCAAATTATAGCTCAAAATTTTGCCTGCGTATTATACACGGGTGCGTATTATACGCGAGATTTTACGGTAATTCATTTTTACATTTTAGGTAGTATTCATACTACGGAAATAAAATAATAATAAATAAACAATATAAATAAATTAATAATAACAAAACAACTTATCCCATAATAAGCTATGTGCCACGCTTATTAGTAAACTTTTTATTTTCACATTTATTGTTAAATCATTTCTTTATACAAACAACCAAAATATATTATGATTTTTTTTCTTTTTTGTATCTAGCTGACTTTGGGCTTGCTAGACCTTTCTCGTACCCACTTGCACCCATGACTCCAACTGTAGTGACTCTTTGGTACAGGTCTCCAGAATTGCTTCTCCAAGCTCCGACTCAGACAACTGCTGTTGACATGTGGGCAGCTGGCTGCATACTAGGAGAATTACTTGGTTTGTTGTTGTTATTAGATTATAAATATTATTATTTGATTATTGAATTCACATAATCTCATATATAGATAATTAACCCTTTTTTTATGTTGACTTATTAATACAGACAGTAAATATGTGTCATATACATTTATAAAAAGTTCTGCCTCATTGATGTAAGATTAGGGTTGCCAGATTTCTGAATGTAAAAACCGGGACACCGGTTTTTTGTATAAAGAACATACACACACATACATTGACTTTTTGGATAAAATTTTTCCATTTTATCTCCTCAAAATGTACATAATAACAATTACTGTACTTGCAAAGAGATTTTAAACGGTGTGCATCATGAAGGGTTTTCATATAACTTAGCCATTGCCTAGGCGTCGTCTGCAGTTAATTAAGGGGGGTCCTGAAAATTTTGAAAATATGACCTCTCAAAACAGCGGTTTTATGNTAAAAATATAGTAATTAATTCATCAGTTTTGAGTAAATGTGGACATAATCATTCTTTGTGTCCTTCCTTTGGAAAATTCCTATCATTAAATATTTTAACTTAATTAAATTAATTTGTTTTAGGTCATAAGCCATTGTTACCTGGTAAAAATGAGATATCTCAGCTTGAGTTGATAATAGACCTTCTTGGTACTCCGTCAGACTCTATCTGGCCTGAATTCTCTAGTCTACCAGCTATAGCTAACTTCACACTGAAACATCAGCCATACAACAATCTGAAACAGAGGTTTCCCTGGCTTTCTGCTGCTGGCCTTAGATTGCTTAACTTCCTCTTCATGTATGACCCCAAGAAACGTGCAACTGCTGAAGAATGTTTACAGAGTTCTTACTTTAAAGAGCCTCCTCTGCGTAAGTCATCCCTTGCCCTAGTTATACTTGAGATTTTTTACACTACAGCCTGTTTTTGGAAAATTTTGAGTACTGCAAACTTCCTTTATAAAGGATTTAAAGGGACCAAAATTTTAGCTGTTATTATTGTAATATTATTAATTAATATTTAGTTATTATTATATAATCCTCCTTTTTCCAACTCAGCATACAAATATACTCTGAGATATGATAATAATGATTATGAATGAGAATATGTTTTAAAGAGGGTTAATTTTATTACTCTATTTATATATTGTATATGTTTGTTTAATAGCTTGTGACCCTAAGATGATGCCAACATTTCCCCAGCACAGAAATTTGAAGGCCCCGACTTCAAGGCAAGTCAATGACTCTACTGGATCTAACGATCAGACCATGAATCTCCCGGCAATAACTGAACTGGTAAATATTTGTTTTCTTGTTAATTCTAAAAATGCTTGCAATATATTACCAGATTTGTGAGAGTTTGACCTGTAATATGTATTACATGAAATTTAAGTATGTGTGTCAAAGGAGTAGTAGTATTTAATTTATTTTACTTTATTTATTGCGTGGACTTACAACTCTCTTCACACAAATGTCCAAACACTGACATATCTAATTCTCTGGGGTTCAAATCCCAGAAAGGTGAGGCATGTTTTATTCAGGTAATATCCTTTAATATGATCAATGAATGAGAATATGTTTTAAAGAGGGTTAATTTTATTACTCTATTTATATATTGTATATGTTTGTTTAATAGCTTGTGACCCTAAGATGATGCCAACATTTCCCCAGCACAGAAATTTGAAGGCCCCGACTTCAAGGCAAGTCAATGACTCTACTGGATCTAACGATCAGACCATGAATCTCCCGGCAATAACTGAACTGGTAAATATTTGTTTTCTTGTTAATTCTAAAAATGCTTGCAATATATTACCAGATTTGTGAGAGTTTGACCTGTAATATGTATTACATGAAATTTAAGTATGTGTGTCAAAGGAGTAGTAGTATTTAATTTATTTTACTTTATTTATTGCGTGGACTTACAACTCTCTTCACACAAATGTCCAAACACTGACATATCTAATTCTCTGGGGTTCAAATCCCAGAAAGGTGAGGCATGTTTTATTCAGGTAATATCCTTTAATATGATCAATTCCTCTATCCTACAATAATCTTAGAATCGTATATTGTAATAAATATTAGTTATATTTATATTTTTTTATTAATAATAACACAAAATATCCTCTTCCTATTCCCTAGTGACTTCCGCTATTACCACATCCAGTGGCGCACCCAGGATTTTTTTCTAGGGGGGGCTAAAACCCAG
>KZ651994.1:270489-282582 GCA_001010745.2 Gerris buenoi | reverse complement strand
ATATATATGTTTATATTAATCAGTCTTCAGTTCCATGCCTCGAAAGTTCTTAAGGGCTCTTCACCAAAAAAAGTTGAAAAAAAACAACTTAATTTAAATGATTCATACTTTGTCTGTAGTTTATCACTTTGCATCTTCTACCCTTGGTTAAAATTCATAGAGACATTTTTAGGACGTAATAAAAAACGTTTCGAATGTTGGTGGTTGGTGAAGTGTATACTTTTAAAAATGTACTTATGTAATTTGGAACTGTTGGCCATTATATATCATCATAAAAATGCTCAGAGAAATGTCCTTTAAAATAATAGCAAAAAAATAACAGGGGAAAAAAAAAAATATCAATGTTTAATTTTTTGGACGAAACAAAGATAATCCTACGTTTATTTTATGCTTTACAAATTTGAGCATACTTTGATTAAGGGCATTTCGAGATAATTTGCAACATCCCAAAAATTTTCATTTAGAGTAAATAAAATGGAGGTTCCCCCAAATACACTTTCAACACCGGCATACTCTTAGATTAGGCTAACATATTTTTTTAAGGTTTTTCTATGGAGTTTTACATATAGAAGGGATTGACAGAATTAATTTAATAAAAACTTGAAATGGAGCTAAAAGGTAACAAGGGGTAAAAGAGTAAACTGTGAGCTTTGCGGGAAAATTGTAGGTACATAAAGTAATAGGACAATAATAATAACAGATATGACCGCAAATATACTAGTATGAAAAAACATAACAGTAATAGTTACAATTTGCAAGGTAAATAAGCAGGATAAACATTTGCAACGGTAATAATAGGTAGAGAAAATGATAACTTTATCTTTTTTTAATGTATAATTTTTTTAAAAAAAATATGGCCAGGATGGGGGTTGATACTAGAGGTTGCCCCCCCTGTCATACAGAGAGGTACATTCGTGCCAAATTTCAACTCGATTAGGACCATTTTCGAGTTATTACGATTTTTTAAAATTTTTGCTGACTAAGCAAACTGGGTTCAAGATGGCGGAAAAAGTTGATTTTCCGGGCGGCGCGGCACAACTACAGGTTAGGACTGATTTTTCTACCAAGTTTCAACTCTCTGGGTACAATACCTTGGGCGCTACGATGATAACACACATACAGACATACATACAACGTCATGCTGAAAACCACTCAGGAGGTCTTAAAAACACCTAAAACAGATAATTCCGTTGAAATCACGAAAAAAATTTTTTTGGTGATAACAATACTTTTCCTACTATTAGTAGTGAGGAAAAGTAAAAATGAAGTTAATATAAATGATTCGAAAACAAAATTATTCTATTATTTTATGTTCAGTCTTTTTGTATTTTCCTGTATAATCATATTGTAAAACATTATTTTTAAAATACAACAATTAATTGCAAACTATTGTTTCCCTTATGGTATAAAATTTGCCAATAAATTTTTAATGACATAATGCAATGTTCACATTGTAAAAAAGAAGCTCATTAATTCAAATTACACTTTTTTTACATAAAAAAACATTCATTACTAATGAATTATTAATGTAGAAAATCTAGAAATCTCAAAGCCGAACTTAATTACTTTTTTATATTTATTATTTTAATATTATAATTGAATTTATTGTAATTATTATTTACATTAAACATCTTGTACCATACAAAATAGTCTTCCTCATTTGAATAAATTTGTTATTATTACATCACATTTGTACTATTGTAGTAAGAAAAGAATTGTGTAAAATAATAGTTTATTCATTTAATTTTCCATTTGCACAATTCAATTAATAAATTATCTACCTAATTGAGTAATNCCACGTGCAATAAAATGTTAGTGGTAAAGAACTTAATTTATTTATATTTTGCGAATAATGTTTAAAGTTTGTTCTTTAGTATTATTGCAAACGAAATTGATAAATTTTGTTGTGAGATGTCCCTATAACAATAATAAAGTGTATATATTTTTATATCTTTATTATCTAATATCAGCTTTACTTTTATATTTTTCAATAATATTTTTCTTTTCCTATTTTTGTCACCAAAAATGAGAGGACTCTTTTGCTAGATAATAAGATTACATGAAAACGACAACGGGTCGGTTCTGCGAGGGAAGTTTGAAACGTGTTTAAGACCACTAAAAGCTCTATGTTCGTGTGTGACCTCAAGAAGTCGGGACCATTTTGTTCGGGGGCAAGCCGTTTTCATGTTATAGTGCTTTTGGCTGGCAGACCGCACCGGCACAAGAAAAAAAAAAAAAACACTCCATCCCTCTCGAAGCAATAAAGGCGTCGCACACCAACGTTTTCAGTCACATAAATTATTTCCCCGTAAAGGGGAATTTTGCCGGGAAAAAGCGAACCTTCTTTGGTAGAATTCCATGGGTTTGCCTTCTAGGAGATGTGAAGCAGGCAGTTTTGCCTCTTATTGCTCGTTTCTTCCTTCACACTTATAACCTCGTAAAGAACATCCCATTCAGCCTTTCCTCCCAACACGCAGGTGGAATTAAACAGTAAAAAGATTATAAAGAATTTTCTTTCCTTTTCTTCCTTCAAATTCTCTTGGAAAGACTTTAATAATCGACTCGATAAAGCTATCTCGAGATCTTTACTCGTTACTGTGTGTATAGTTTTCGATTTACATGCGATCTTGTATCTTGCAAAAATGCTTTTTTACTTTCTCATATCAAGATAGTAGTGCAATGGCGCGAAAATTCGATTTGAGATTTTGATAGACTATACGTTTTGAGGTCCGCTGAATCCAAAAATGTGGTTTTTAAAAAGTCTCTGTCGAGTGTGCAGAGGCGTGGAATCTAAACTATTAGTCCGATTTTGACGAACTTTTGCATACATGTTCAGAAAAATCATACGCCTGGCAAGATCGAAAAATTAATATTAGCTCCAATTTTGGAGGCGCTAACTCCAAAAACTCTGAAAAAACAGGAAAAATATTCCGACTCCAAAACACCCTAAAATGTTGTCTATTGAAAAACGAATCTAACAATATAAGGCGTTTTTCTTGGGAAATCTAGTTTTCGAGATATTGATGAAATTAAATATTATTTTGTTGAAAAGCGGAAAACAAAAAGTATCTGGGGTCGAGATTCGAGATTTTATGAGAAAGTTAGTCTGAGTTGTCTCGGACCCATTTTTTTATAAATCATTTTTGATATTAAATTAATGAAATAAATATGAGATTGAAGTATAGCATTATTAATAAACAGCTTGGTTTTCTGGTGAAATCCGCGTCACGAAGGGGGTGAAGTCTGACGTTTCGCTTACACTGCTGGAAGCATCTTCAGGGGTGTGGTGCATCGCGGTGTTGACTCGAAGCAAAGTACATCCTGTGTTTGCTTCGAGTCAACATCACGATGCACCACACCCCTGAAGATGTTTCCAGCAGTGGAAGCGAAACGTCGGACTTCATCCCCTTCGTGACGCGGATTTCACTGGTAAACCAAGCTGTTAATTACGAGTCTACCTGAGGAAACCTACGCACTAAGTATAGCATTATTGTGTGTAAGAAAGTGTTTTCAGAGGGTTTCGGCCCGATTTCTTATTTTTAAATTAAACCCTGGTATATGTTGGCTGGACCCTGGCTATTTAAGTTGTATACATATTTTATTTATACTAGCCTTGACTACCATAAACATGTTTCACGATTATTCTTCCTCTTCTTATAAACCTTTTTTTGGTTTAGTTAATTAACATACAATGTAATAATTGATAATTACTTAATTATAATACTTAATAATTTATTATTATCTTAGGGCCATTATCAGAATATCAATTACTTTATTTAAGCTACAACAACAAATGGACAGACTGAAGAAAAGGATTACTTATTTCTCGAAAACGGTTTCAACTATTATCTTTAAAAAGTTATAAAATGTAGTCCATTTAAATCTAACGATACACGCCGTTTTCCCGGGAAAGGAAAATTCTAGTTTCCATGATATTAATGAATACAAATCTGATTTTGTTGAAAACGAAAACATCAAGTTTCTGTGATCTAGAACCAAGATTAGTGAGAAAGTTAGTATGAGTTGTCACGGACGGATTTCTTTAGATAGATTATTATAAATTCTAGTTTATGTATATTTTATTTTCATATCTTTTAAAATAAGATTTTTTTTAAATAAAGAGAATGTATACTTTTAAAGTTAAATATATGCACTTATTTATTGACGTACGTAAAGACAATTTAATTTGTAGCTTTAAGATAAAACTATTATATGAAAAAAATAATATAAGATAAAAATCAAATATGGTATTATTTTAAATACCTTATCTCAAAAAAGAGATTTCCCTGCTATTTTACATAATACATGTACTAATTATATCGTATATTCAAGCATCTTTTCGAATATATATATATATATATATATNACACATACGAACAAACGTTATCTTTTATACATAGTTACATATTTGCTCATATTTTGTTAATGTGAGTAATATATTTTGATAATTGCAATAAGTTAGGAATAAAAACAGACTCTCTTTCTTATTTTAAGCTTATAGATTACAAAATGAAATTAGAAGAGAGAGGATGAAAGCAACTTACGAATAAGTTACGGAAACCATCTGAATTCTTAAGTCAAAGTTTGTCAGTATATTTTAATTTAATAGGAGTGTATATATTATATACAGGGTATCCCCGGATCGACTTACCTATAGGTGTAAATGGAAAAAAAAATCATTTTTCGAAAAAAAGTCATCATTTATAAAGTCTCCTGCATGTTTTGGAATGAAGATTTATCGCATTAAAAGTTTCGTACCATGCACCCTGTACCCAAAAGGTACTAATTTCTGAAATTGGTCAAGAGAGAAGTGGTCTTATTTTTGATTTATCGAGAAAATGTTATTCTTTATAAAAGTAAGTATTTTCTATTCTAAGATAATTTTTGATATAAAAAATTTGTCAAAAATCCCCCTCCCCCTTCTAATTATAAAATATTTAAAGTTGTTCGAACTGGATAAATAAGGTGTCATTTTAAAGGTCATGTTGTGTGCATTAAAAGTTGTGATAATATCCTTTTTGAATTAAGCAGCTTAAAGTGGGCAAAGAATAAAAAAAAGGGTTGGGGGGTTAAATTGTTTTTATTTCTCACTTCAAGTTGCTCAAAAAGGATATTATCATAACTTTTGATGCACACAACATGACCTTTAAAATGATACCTTATTTATTCAGTTCGAACAACTTTAAATATTTTATAATTGGAAGGGGGGGGGGGTTGACAAATTTTTTATATCAAAAATTATCTTAGAATAGAAAATACTTACTTTTATAAAGAATAACATTTTCTCGATAAATCAAAAATAAGACCAATTCTCTCTTGACCAATTTCAGAAATTTGTACCTTTTGGGTACAGGGTGCATGGTACGAAACTTTTAATGCGATAAATCTTCATTCCAAAACATGCAGGAGACTTTATAAAGAATGACTTTTTTTCGAAAAATGATTTTTTTTTCCATTTACACCTATAGGTAAGTCGATCCGGGGATACCCTGTATATAATATATACACTCCTATTAAATTAAAATATACTGACAAACTTTGACTTAAGAATTCAGATGGTTTCCGTAACTTATTCGTAAGTTGCTTTCATCCTCTCTCTTCTAATTTCATTTTGTAATCTATAAGCTTAAAATAAGAAAGAGAGTCTGTTTTTATTCCTAACTTATTGCAATTATCAAAATATATTACTCACATTAACAAAATATGAGCAAATATGTAACTATGTATAAAAGATAACGTTTGTTCGTATGTGTTCTTTATAGGCTTTTCCATTCTTTGTGTTATCTTAACCATATTTAGCACAGAACTTTCTGTATTTTTTCGCTCGGAGTTAAAATAGAAAGAATTGGTTATTTTGAAATTTAAAATCAATTCTAGTAATTATTTACATTTTTCTAGCCGTATTATTGAAGATGTCACACACATCAAGTATACAAGTCATTAAAGCTTTATCATAAAGTAATTTTAATAAAAGTTATATATCTTCAAGTAAAAGTTATTAAATTATATTTCTTTTTTCATCGAAAAGTATTAAAAAAGCTAAATATTTTTAACTTTTTGTGAAGATTGGTCTATAAATGTTGGAAGTACGAGTCTCAAGAAACTTAAAGCATTTTATTACTTGATCTTTTAAAACTTTATTTTATATTCGACTCGGTCTAAAGAGCATCGGGGCTGAATAACATTTTATTTGTTTGGATTAGGGTACACAGAACTCTTTGGTAATTATCAATAAATACTCTTTATGTCTCTTTTATATTTTTTTGAAGTCTTTTCTCGTTTTTATTCTAAGGGAACAGAAAATCAATTCTTTAAAAAGGAGCGTTGTCCAAAGCATAAATAAATTTACTTCTCATCGTTGTATTTTGAAAACGAATTCAATGTTGAAATTCCAACATCGCTCCCACCTTTTCTGATTTGCTTTTTGGAGTTTTAGGACAGTGCTTTAAAATTAAATTAAAGAATAATTGACGAGATAAACTTTTATAATTATCTTTATTTTGTGAGCCCGTGACAATGGACTTAATTTTATATTTATAAAAAAAATTAAAATTAAGTAAATTAAGATAAGTTATTAAATCTATTTGAAGACCAACAAATCTAGACAATCATTTATTTTTATTGGATGAATGTGGTTGCCTTAGCTCGAAAATAACAGATAATTTCGAGGTGTGTCATCAGAACACTGCTCGATTACTTAAATAAACGTTTAAATACTTTTTAAACATACAAAATCTTACAAAATGTCTGCTTCCGATATTATTTTTACTTCTGATTATTTTTTTATGGTGCTTTAGTATTATTTATCTATGGTGTTTCGATAATCACTCCTATTTTATTACTTAGTTTGTTTTCTTTACTATGATCACCGCTATCCTCTTCGCTCTTGTCTCTGCTTCACGATAATCACTCCTATTTTATTACTTAGTTTGGTTTCTTTACTATGCTCACCGCTATCCTCTTCGCTCGTGTCTCCTCTCCACGATAATCACTCCTATTTTATTACTTGTTTGTTTTCTTTACTATGATCACCGCTATCCTCTTCGCTCGTGTCTCCTCTCCACGATAATCACTCCTATTTTATTACTTAGTTTGTTTTCTTTACTATGATCACCGCTATCCTCTTCGCTCTTGTCTCCTCTCCACGATAATCACTCCTATTTTATTACATTACTTTGCTTTATTTACTATGATCACCGCTGTATCTGCTCTTGTCACCGCTCCATTATAATCATCCACCTCATGGTGAATTACAAATTGGGAGATAATTAGATTACGTTTTTGCTAAAATGCAATAACAAAATTTTGAATATGATATATATATATATTTTAACTAATCTTATTTAGAAAAGAAATTCTAATAAAGGAGTACTAACATCTTTTTAGCCAATTTATATATACATTATAGTTATAAATAAAAATGTAATACTTACAATAATAAAAATCTATTGAAAATTATAAAGAAAAAAATCTATTATCGAATTTCAGCTTTATTTCCATTTCCTTTATTCCAGATTTTTTTCCCGACAGGGTATTTTTTCTCGTTCGTTTCCTAGAGAGAAAGAAAGTTAAGTTTAATTCCATTTTTATAGGTATTATAAATGACTTTTTTTTATTTGGAATTCCCTTCCCCTTTCTTGGTTCTTGTATAAATATAATTAAGAATGGATTTAGCCAAGAGTAAAGAGAAGAGAGGCCAAAACTGGATTTTTTTTCTCCGCAATATTATGAAGTGTGCTCTGATAAAAAAAAAATCTGGAAATTAAAACGGAAAAAATAAACAGAAATTAATTATATTTTTCCTCCTCACTTTGCCTTTATTTAGCTTTTTTCCGAAAATAGTATACCCTTTATCCCCCCTCTTCTGTTATTTATTTAGTGAATTTAATTAAAAATTGGCGTTAAATTTAACAAGAGTCAAGAAGCTTATCAAATTCTAGGAAAGAAAAAATATTCAGGATTTATTTTCTCTTACCTATTTTGTAGCCGTTCAAATACTATAGTTCAACTTTAGGATTATTATAAAGATAAAATATTTAATTATTTTTGACAGTCTTTTAAATTTATTTTATAAGGCTGTTATGATGAAATGACTCTTAACATAAGCTCTAAGGAAAATATTTTATTGTTTAAATTGTTGAAGATTTGTCATAAAAACGCCAAGTTATCGGTAATTTCTTAATATTTTACTGATGCAAGATCATAATATTTTTATTATTTTATTATAAAGTCATTGATATCAAGCAATATCTAGGTTAAAACAATTATTTTTACCATGTTATTTGAAGTTTATGTGCAGCTGTTATAGCTTATAAATTATAACTTTAAATTATCATGTGTTATATCATGTTCATTTATATTATAGAAGACGTTTAAATACGAGAATTTCACTTCTGGTACATTATGAGCATTTACTGAACTAACATATGGAGAGAAAGAATAGTCTGTCATCTTTTGTGGCACACCTCTCTTCCTATTATTGGACCAATAGTCTCTTGAGATTTGGATCTGTTTCGATTCCCAGTAGGTTCACACATTTATTATGTGGCACATTCTTTACTCGAGTCCTAAAATTATGTGACTTATAGTCCCATGAGATTTGAATCTGTTTCTATTCCCAGTGAGTTCACACCTTTATTTTTATGCAAATATTAAATTTGCTGCTGAAATTTATATAAAACCATCTGATGGCTTCTTGTGAGGAAACATTTAAATTTGTTAAAAATAAGATGATTGAGGTGCTGAGCAAAAGTTGTTGTTTTGAATTCTCAGTAGGTCACACTTATTAGAAATGTTAAATTTACTACGAAACTTGAAATTGTATCATCTAAATTAGATTATCATTGGATTTTAAGATATGGCAGTTCACTAACTGTTAAACGACAGACTGACAGACTCGACACCAAAAATGTTACATGGTGAGTGTAATAGATTTCTGTCCTGGAATTTTTGAATTCGGGGACATAAAATAATGTATTCTTTTAGAGTGAATGCAATGTTTTCTTTTTACTTTTGGTAAGCTCGGAAAATAAATTTACCTCATGAATTATTACCTTGTTTATTTTAATTATTGCAGTTTAACAATCTACCTGGATACGAGTATATTTGACTAAAAAAAGTTGAAATTTATTCTTGAGGTAAAATACATTCAGTTTATATGATTTTATTATGTGGAGGTAATTTATACTTCATAAACAAGATTTTTATCTTGTTTTATTTCTAATGTTTATTTTTCATAAAAAAAGACAAACTATTATAGGTCACCCAAAAAAACTTTTTTTTTATGGAGTGAATAATAGAATAATACATCATTGTAATTGTGATTAATAATATTTTAATAGTTATGTTATACTATTATATCGTTTGCGACAAATATATTCATTGTTGGAATAAGTGAGAAATTCTTTCTCTATGATCCTGAATCTTCATGTATTAAACCATGGGCTCCCAACGGGGAATCTCTGCCAGGTGGACCCCTTGGGGGTCTATGGAAATTTAAAGGGGCTCTATAGTATTCCAGATTTAAAAGGTTTGAATATTGATTATTTTAAGAATCTAAAAGAAAAATTTGTGTATCGGTCTAAAGTGGAAATTAAATAATCTTTTAGTCCGTCAACTTCTATCAATAATGCTGGTGGATTAGAAGCCTCTTACAATATTTCTTTGTTAATTGCAGAGGCCAGATAAGGAAAAAGTTTAGGAAACCCTGCATTAAACCAATAAGATAAATACAAATATGAAAAATAGAAATAATAACTTCATTGAATATGGGAGATTCTGAAAGTTAATTTGGAACTTTTAAAGACAACTGATAATTGTCTAATTATTTTACGGTCTACAATTATCATTATTACTATAATTACATTTAACGTCTTTCTACAAAAAAGTCCAGTCATGCACCATGACTTAATGAGCGAATTTTCAAAGAAATCTGCGTATTATTGGCTTATGATAATATTGGAAAAATTTGGTTTAGAATTTGGATGGGTAAAAAAAAAAAAATTGGTACACTCGTGAACGGGGTACAAAAGTCAAAATAGTATTTACCCTTCATGATGCACATCGTTGGAAAGCTCATTAAGAGTACAGTAATTGTTGTTACGTACACTTTTATCATATTTTCATATAAAAGGGGGTTAAAATGGAAAAAAACTGTTTTTATGCTATTTTTGACCCTAAATTGTCAAAATTTGACCCCTTAATGGACTCCAAAAATTCTGGCCAACGAACTCATCCTTTCTTTTGATATAATTGACATTTTAAAATTTGTTTGAAATTTTTAAGTGCATCCTAACGGGAGATATCGTCTGGAGTGACACATATATACATTTATACATAAAAAAAGTGTTAAAATTTAGGGATCGATTCAGAATGTCCTGAAACGGATTTCCATGAATTTTTTTTTTCAAAAATTCGCATTACAAAAATTTTGAAGCCATTGCAATAGCTTAATTTTCTTCGAAAATTCGCTAAAAGTGTTGATTAATAAAAAAAATATATATATATTCAATACTTCAGTATCTAGCTTGTTATTATTTTACTGTTTGGATGGGCTACAATTATTTCGATGAATATCTAACAGTGAAGAGTTAACAGCAGAAGGCAGCAAACGTTAGATTTATCTTTAATGGCAGTAGCGGTTCCGTCCTTCGGCTGTCAAAATACATTAGTATAGTTACATCATAAACCACGCAAACTTCTAATAAACATCCCGGACCCCTTTTTTGTAATTTTCTCATAGCGTTAACATGATAAATTAGCTATGGAACACATTTCATTCCAAGTAATTTGAGAATGTACAATGTACATTCTGAATAGCTTATTGGATGTTTATAAATAAATTATTTATGACCAAATTATTAATGTATTCGTTTCTTGTCGAAATGATATCATAGAAGCTAAGTTGTAATACAGATCGGTTCTGATGACTCAACAAACAACTATTGATGACTAAGTTTCACTAAATCATATATATTATATAACCTAGGACCGGCTACTTCAATTGTCATATTTAGGAAATTGTTGATGACAAAGAGGTACTTCTTTAGATTGTTACTCCCCTATGTTGTTTTAGAATATAAATGGCTTTGACTAAATAACTATTAAGAAAAAGTGATGTTTAGTCCAATCTACTTTGGGACAATACAAAGGAAAATCCCACTTCTGTTATCTAAGGGGAGTAACTGTCCTAATAAGAACATTCCGTACACCTTCTTTAGATTGTTACTCCCCTCTGTTTCTTTTATAAGGGGAGTAACCAACTAAAGAAATGCCGAAAAGGATTCACTTTATCTCAAATAACCTGAGTAGTTAATGGATACAAAGAAATTGTCTCCCATGTAAAATAATACTTGTTTATTTATTAGTTTATTTTTTCATGCTTTTTTGTCAATAGAAGCAGACATTTTGCGTGGTCCTCACTTCTCCTAAAACTATATTTTTGCTGTAACTAAAAATATTTTTAAAAAGTTGCAAATTGTGCGATCTTCTGAGCCATAGAAAAATTAAGAATGCATGTCACTCAAAAAAAAATAAATAAATAAATAAGTCGAATATACAAAAAAGTCCTCTCCCCCAAACTAACTTATTTCGGTTATTCCTAAACTTTTGAAATAATTCACGCCAATAACCTTATGGTGGGTTGATGAAAAATATTTATTGTGACCCCTCGGGGGATCGAACCAGTAACCCCTTCCTCTTTTAGTTTTATTCTTTAACTAGACGTATAAAGAAATATGCAAAATGTGCGGTCCGCTGGGCCATAGAAAAATTAAGAATAGCAATTTGATCTGATTAACTGGGAATCTATATATATAAAACTAAGAGTGACAGTGACTGACTCATCAAAAATTCTCCTACTTCCCATTGACCTAGAGATTTGAAATTTGGTACATAGATAGAGTATACCATAAATAGAAAAGTGCGGCCATTTTGATTGTGATATGTGTCCGCCATATTGAATTATAGCCGCCATCTTGGATTTTTTCATCAGTAATTCACCTACTTCCCATTGACCTAGAGATTTGAAATTTGGTACATAGGTAGAGTGTACCATAAATAGAAAAGTGCGGGTGTTTTGATTTCGATATATAG
>KZ651994.1:231008-260068 GCA_001010745.2 Gerris buenoi | reverse complement strand
GATTACCTTTGATGCCTTCGTATATGATTTATGATTATTTCATAATTTTTTTTAGATCGATTATGATTTTATCTGAGAGCCTTCCGTATCAGCTAATGTATTACTTTTGAGAGATACAACTCTATTATATATAGTTTTTTTTTAATGTGTGTCATTTATACACACACACACACTCACGTTTACGATTAGTTGTTGCCTAATCAAAATGTATTTATATGATGGAAATTTGGGTTTAAATTTATTAAATAATAAATAATATGAAGGCGCAACTGCCCATTGAAGGGATTAGGCGTGCCAAAGGGCTTATACAACTTTATCTGAAATAGATAACACAGGGCGGTCAGGCTATCAGCTGTATAATTGGTATTCGTTACCAATAAATAGCCGCCCTTAACATTAGCAGATAGCTTATGTGTAGTTGAGCATAAATAGAAAAATTATTAGTTTTTTTAAACTAAAAAAAAAACAGATGTTTACTACGACTTATGTCATTTTTATTATCACTGAATTGATAGTTCACCATAATTTTAATTGACGATGACCTATCAAAATGGTAATAATAACAATCAATTATTTTCTATTTTAGTTTATTTATTTATTTTTCTTTCTTTGACGATTATTCAGCTCGCACTATAGTAGTCTTGAATCTAGGAGATAGAGCGCATAAAAGTAACTGATTAACTTCAAGCTAGAATATTGTGCATGTGTTTCTGTCCTCTGTGACTAATAACCTTATACTTATGGGCAAGTTATGTCCCGCGAATGAACTATGCCGTTCACATATATATGTAATGGACACGGGAAACACAGAACAAAATATACACACAACATATTATACACAAAATTCACATACGCACGCACAAAGATATCTAGCTACACAAAATTCACCTTCACGTACACAAAAAACAAAAATCTAGATTGATGTTAGTTCGTCACTTTTATGCACGCATTTATGCCGCTTTTATCTCCTGGACTATAATTGATTGTTTTGTTATTGTTATTTTTTTACTTGAAAAATTTACATTTATTTACATAATTGCTCGTGTTTTGAAGGTGGTATGTTATTAATTCTGAACTCCAATAATTTAAGAACTGGGGTGTGTGTGGGTAGAATGCAAACTTTGTGTGATATTAGAGATGGGTGATCTGTATTAACAATGGCAATAAAAAATGTTTGGAAATTAATTAGTGTAGCACATAGCTTTCTCAAATTCCTTTACTGAAAGAACGAAAATTTATATAAGTATGCATTATTAATTATAATAAGGTTAATTGCCTAGTGTTATACTGTTACCGAAAATTAGGTTTATATCCGAATAGTTAAAATCGGATAAGTAATTTTTTTTAGGAAATAGTCAGTGCCCACATTTCATCAAAATCGGACAGTTACTTTTAATAATATGACAGTTTGAAATAACTTTGACATAAAGGTACGAAACTAAAAATGTTTCTCTGATGGCTAAAATTCATTTCTGTGTAGGAAATATGGAATTAGAAAGCAAAAAAAAACCTTTTTTTAGAATGATCGAAAGCAAAATCGATCGGATTTATTACTATATTGTTGTATTATCCATATACATCAATAAACATCTAAATTAAAATGTCATTAAGATAAATGAAACACATTTTTATGAACTACAGTGGTTATTTATTCAGTTTATCTTATCTGCTTGTATAAACTATCAAATAATTTAATCTTCCGAAGTATAACTGTACAATTTAAACGAAAGGTAGGTACTATGTGGTTTTTAGTAAAATAAAGTAACGTCTGCAAATAAAACCTATCATGTGTTTAAAACCCTAGCATGTGTGAATGAAACCTAACATGTTTTAACCACTTTAGTTAAATATGTATTTATATTTATCAGTCTCTGAGTTTCATTCGGTTGTAGAAAAATAATAATTAGGAAGATGAAGATATTAAACTATCCTCATATTTCTGTAATTACATGCTTTCTCTATCACAAACTTAATTAGGTATATTTCTATAGTCAAACTTTAGTAAACCCGTTTTTTATTTAATTATTAGAAAAAACAAATATTTACTTCGTTTTCATAAGTTTTTGAGACCTTTTTGAAAACGGTTTTGGTATTCAAAACTCCCATAGCAACGGTGATTTCAAAACTTTTAATTCAAGATCCCAACAGCAAATGTTTGGTTTTGTATTTAAATTGTTTTGAAAAAAAAAAAAAAAAAAAAAAAAAATAGTTTTCCGATAGATATTGAATTGAAAACAGAATTGAGAGATGCGCAGTAGATTGATGAGCAGGAGATATTGTAACCTGACTTAACTATAACTATTTCGGGAGTGAAGAAGTTTTTAAAATTATTGTGAAAACTGTTTTGATAACTCCTCATGGAAACACTTTTGGTTTGAAACCAAAATAGTTTTCAAAGCGGTTTTGAAATGTCATGGAAACGTTGTAATTGTTTCTTATTCGGTTTCCGAGCTTAGCGATGGTAAAGGAATGTCTTTTGTAGAATTTATGTTTTTTTTTCCGTTAATATGTCCTACAGAATGTAGAACTGCTAAGTATCGCAGTTCTACATTCAACATACATCTAAAAACAATAAATTATGCTTGCGTTGGTAATAAAATGCATTGTGATCATTTTGAAGAACAACATTTTATTAATACTCCCAATTCAAAATTTCCTAGATGGAAACATTTTCAGTCTGTCTGTCTTTCCATATTTTTGGTAAAATACCATATACTAAAAGGTCTCCAATGAAAATTGTATGATAGTTATAATTATTAATATTGTTATTCTCACAATAATTTCAATCATTTGTGCACATTGCTTCTTCTTCCGCATTCACACAAACTTGCATTTAATGGCAATTATATCTTTAATAGTTGTCATTTTATTTTGAAGAAATTTGGATGGTTTGTGGAAGTTAACCTGCGCCATAAGTTAACCGGCCCCATTTTAATTTAAACTATCTATCCACATTAAATATTGCTAAGTTGATAATTTTATTCATGTAAAAAAATAAATAAATAAATAAAAAAGTCTGGTGTGGTAACCAAGTACAAGAGGTGCCATTTGGCAAACATTTAAATTGGTAACACACTCAATATTTATTTATAAACTATGAGAAGTTCATTTGTCTAAATTACCATTAAGACAAATGGATATTTAATCTAAAGCCCTTTGGGACTATGAAACATCTCACTTCTCTGTTTAAAGGCGACAATATCACATATTCATTATTTTATTAATTAAATGCATAATTATCTTATGTATGTAATATGTTAACATGGAAATAAACAAATATTACTTTATTATTATTAGTTTAATTAATTATAAAAACAAGAAAATATTTACACATTTAAGTAATTTGGGGTGGGTTACCTAGTAAACAAGTGCCTAAAATTAATTTCAACTGTTAGCTCACTTAATTAAAGTACTCGAGAAAGCTATGTGCCATGCGCTACATTAATGCTAAATTATGTTTTTTATTTTTTATAGTTATGTTGTTACTTATTTTATTTTGAAGACCCATTGAGAAATCGTATCTTCAAATTGCGCTGAATAGGTTCAGATGTAAATACACACAATATATTTAAGCTATTGAGAAATGTAGAATTATTTTTAAATAATTACACGATAAAAAGAACTTTTTATATACTACGATTTTAAATTTTCTGTTGACTAGAAAAAAAATCATAAATTTGAAACCTGTCAAAATGAAGATTGTTAATATGGGACATGTTAAAACAAATAAAATAAATTGCGGATTTCTTCCGAACTAACTTTCCATACAGCAAAATTTGCTGAAAACTAATTAAATTCTGCTGAAAGATGGCTAAAAGTATTAAAATATTGCATTGTCATCTTGTTATGAGCTATTCTAAAAGTTTCAAATGTCTAGCTGCTCGGGAAGTTAGTTACAAATCGATTGCAAGATTTGTACTCGACAAACAAACAAACAAACAAAAAAGCAAGCTAATAAAAACGTAGTAAAATAAGATGTTCCACGAGGTTAACGGAGCATCATTTTCGGAACATTTCGGTTATAATATCTCAAAGAAGGCAAAGTTGTTGATCCGAGATCTTAATGTTTCACTATCAACATATTAATAAATAAACTATTTGTATAAAGTGGAATTTTGTAGAAATAAAATTAATAATTTTAGAATATGCGTTAAAAAAATGAATCACATAAATCACTTACAACAATATTCACTAAAAATTATGACACCATTTTATTACATCACGATTTTAAATTAATTAATAATACATAATTAATCTACTGCAATATCTAATTTTTTTAATCACACATTAAAATTATTCCGATATACGTTTTGTGTATCACATTTTTTATAGATTATACGTAAAAAAAAATATAATTCATTAAGGTTTCAAACACTTCGAAATAAAAACTACGAATTGTAACTATCTAAATTTAAAAAAAAAATGAATCGTGCTAATGGTGAGAACGTTTGAACAACACTATAGTGTTCCAAAGAATACTACAGGCCTGAGATCTCGAGTTACAGTCTGGGGGCATAATCATCCCCACCCTTTATCGAACAATGTCAAGTTCACTCACTGATACTAATACTGTACCACTGTAGAATAATATCTCGTTGTGTTTGTTTTTAACACTAAAACAACTACCGATATGTTACTTATTTAGAAAAAAAACTAGTCGTAACGTTATCTATTTAAATATAACCATATCTTTCTAAGTTTGTAATGTAATATTGACATATGTGGTTATTAAAACTTCCTTTTCATACTTACCTAGTGTAATATTATCTTTATTTTTTTTTGTAAAGTTATATTTTAAAAAAATGGGTCCGAGACAACTCAGACAAACTTTCATATATACGAGTTCATAATTACTTAGCCCAGTACTTTCCATTTATTATTTTTCGTAGATAATTTTAATTATTATTAAACATTTCGTCAAAATGTATTATAAAAATAACTTCTCCTCAGCGGGGTATTAAACCCGGGTTTAGAGCTATTTTCTCAGGAACTAGCTTTTTCCCCGGAAAAACAGATTATATCGTTAGATTTTTATATTAATGGACTACATTTTACAATTTTTTTATCCAAATCGTCGGAACCATTTTCAAAAATATTTGTTTCAAGTTATTTTTTTCAGAGTTTTTGGGGGTGCGTCTCCCAAATATGGAGCTAAATGTTCATTTCTTGATTTTGCCTCGGAGTATGATTTTTCTGAACATCTGTGCCAAATTTCGTCCAAAATCGGCCCAATGTTTAGGCCCTATGCGTCTGCACAAACGACAGACAGACATTTTTTAAAACCCAATTTTTTGGATTCAGGGGACCTCAAAACGCGTAAATCCAAAAACATTTCAAAATCAAATTTTCGCGTCTTCACAATACTTTCTCTTTATATGCGAAAATAAAACGAAACTGTTATGCTTCTGACCCATTTTTATAAAATTTGAATGTTATTATGGGTTTCTGTTGTATCTTTTTCGAACTTACAATAACGAAACTATGTTGCTACCTTAATAGGCAGACTACTATAGTTTTGCGTAGTAACTATGTTCTTTTATATCTCTATTATGAGTGTTTTTTTCTTAAAGTTACTTCATTCAATCGTGTTAATTGAATTAAAGAGATAATTTCATTAGACGCTGCATCAAGATGGTACCATAATTGGTGATACTTCACTCATTGTACCCGCAAATACTTGATTCTGTAAAAGGTGATTATTAGTTTATTACTATAGAAGGAAATTCTTTTCTTAAGTGATATTTAATTCTGTACAAAGTTTCTTAATTTACTAAATGTTTTCTCAATGCAATAATTTAATTATACTGCACGTTAGTGTTTGAATAATTTATAAAAGCCTATAATTAAGATAATATGTAGAAAAAAAATAAACCAATATTTATGTATGTGGGTATGATTATTTATCAGAATAGTTATTTTTATGTATTTCAAATTATATATAATTACTTTATTGTGTTAGTTGGTTTTTGAATAATGAATGGATTAATAATAGCGAACACAACAATGATTGGATTTTAAATTTACTAAAATATATCAATTCTGATTGATTACTCTTTTTATTCAGTAAAGTGTTAATATTAAGCTTTAATGTTTCATCAATGTATATTATTATTAATGCCTTAATAATAATAATAACGAAAAAATACGATCAGAATATTTAGATGGCTGTACACGGTTTCTACAAAGTCGGTTTTATGGTCAATTTCTATAAACTTTGTCTTTTAAGATCTTCAGGGCTAATTTAATTTCAACCGTAAGGGTTGAGAGGGGAAGAAAAGAACTTAAATAACAACAGATATTGTTTCTTCTCTTAAAGTTATACCTACCTACTGGTTGCAGTGCCGGATCTAGGGGGGGGGGGGCTAGGGGGGGCAAGCGCCCCAGGCGGCACGCCCGGGGGGCGGCAAAACGAGGTGGAAAAATAAAATGATAACTTAAGGAAAAATAATAAAAAAGTTGAAACATAATTTTAAATTATAGTATTGTAATTTTACAGTTATCTTATCCAAACTGATATTGCCCACCCTTAACTTCATTTTCCCTACCATTATTATTATATTTTTTTATAGTTGATGAGGAAGAAGCTTCAGCATATTGAAGATTATTAAAAACCATTAAGACTTAAGAAGTGCGATGTGTCAAGGACGACTCTTAAACCTTTCAATATTTTCTATTATCTATTGAGAGTGATGTTGCTAGTCCAATTGATTACCATTATGCAATATACTCATTTGCCGAAAGAAAAGTAAGTAAGGTAGCGCTTTACGCCCAATAATAAAAGGTTACTGATACCTGTATTGAATATCAAGTTTATGTATACATATTTCAAATTCCAAGCTTACCCATGGTAACGGAAGCTATGTGATCGATCTGAAGAACGAACACGAACATACTGCGTGTCTCCGATTTAAAAAATTCCAAGACAGAAATCCGTTTCAGACATCAGGGAATATTTTTGGTTCCATGGCTGTCTGTCGCTCAATTTTTGCGGACCAACATAATCTCAAAAACTACGCGTCCGATTTTAATGGAATTTGGATGTTAGGTCATGATTAGTCAATTGTTGGGCCCACATAAGTTTCAACCTTAGATCCGCTAAAATCCGAATTTAATGACAGTTGCCCTTGAATATTAACAAGACCTATCTCCAGCGATCATAGAATCCTGCTTAAACGGAAGGATTTCTAACTCCCCTCTTTATCTACCTGTGTCAGACTACTAGCACTGCTCGAGAATTTGGCTGATAATATTTTAACTTAATATTTAAACACTTTACACCATTCAAAAGATTTTGACGCTGCTCCTGCCCCCTGACCATCTCGTTGCCGATTTTTAATATGTTTTTCAGAACGTGTTTTCCCCGTTTTTTAATCTGTCAAAATTGTTTGGATTCTTTACTTACACTAATTAAAGTATCAATTAAGCAAAAGTTATAGAGCGCAAATTTAACCTGATTCAGATTAACCTGGGGCTATCTACCTGCGGGTTACTTTCGATAACGATAAACTATAAAAGATTCAAACATAATAACATGTTGTTGGTTAACATAAATGTATATTTGTGTGCATGTAGAAAAGAAACAAGTAGGCGCAAAAAGTTGAAACTTATACGAGACCAACAATAGGCTAATCATGACCTACCATCCAAATTTCATTAAAATTTGACTTGAAGTTTTTATGATATGTTGCTTCGCAAAATTTGATCGACAGACATACACGTAACCAAAAATTTCCCCTAATGTCTGAATCTGTCTAGGAATTTTTGAAATCGGAGACCAAATCAAAACGATCACAGCTTCCATTACCTTTGGGGAGATCGGAAGCAAAAAATAAACAGTAATTTATTGCCAATATAAACAAATTAATATATAACATATAACATAATATGAAATACATAATAAAACGTAAACATTTAAATAAACATAATTTAAATAAGTTATTACATCTATTTGAAGACCAAAAAATCAAAACAAGCCTATATTTTTATTGGAATAAAGGTGGTTGCCTTAGCCATGGAGCAATAGTCAAGTTGATATTAAAATTATTGACTGGGATTCCCACTTATTTTTATGTAGGATGCAAGTGCTTTTGCCCCCCCCCCCCCCTGAGAAAAAACCTAGATCCGGCACTGACTGGTTGTTAAAACTATCAAATATATGCTTTTTCAGAAATTTTGAATTTTTTAACACCAGCTTTGTATATTGCATATGAGGAATCCTATTTGTATAAAAGTCGCTTTCTTGGGATAAATCGATAACATCTGAGACAATAGAGTAAAAAGGTGGAGACTCTATTTATTTAAAATTTTCTTGCATCGACTGATTTTATTTTTATTTATTTATTTATTTTTTTGCTTTTTAGGGTAAAAATCTTTTGTTTGTTCACAGTTTCTCAGTAAAATCTATTATTTGTCGTTCAATTGCGATCTTTCTGAAGAACGACTTTTATTAGAAACACCTAATTCTTTAAAAGCACACATATGATTTTTAAGAAATTCGAATTCCATTTTAAATGAAATAAACAGATAGTCAGACTATAATTTCTAACGTCAGTGATCTTTAAATTTTTAGACACTTTTATTCGTGTAAAATAAATGATATATATTTATAAAAAAAAAGGAAAAAATGTAATAAATTAGACAATATAGGGCAAGAGCAAAACATCAATAAAATACGCGATAGGATACGAGGAAGCTATGTGCCACACTAATTTGCTGACTATATTAAGTCGTAACTTTGCGAGAGGTAAATTCTAATACCAAATATACTAATCACCCGCCCCTTTCTACCTCTTGCAAATGGACAAAAAGTTAATTTTTTTATTATCACTTGTATAACTTTACAAGTGTTTCCGAGCTTACCAAAGGTAACAAAAGCTATGTGGTCATATCGGTGAACGAATTTTTATATATATATCTTAATTCAAACATTCCAAGGCAGAAGCAGAAACTTCAGACATCAGGGAACATTTATAGTTCCGTGTGTGTCCTCAATTTTTTCGAACCAAAATATCTTAAAACTACTCGTCTGATTTTAATGACAATGACATTCGGGTTGAAGGTCATAATTAGTCCATTCTTAGCCCTATATAAGTTTTAGCTGTCTACCTGCGTTAGTTTCTCTTCGACTATCACCTATTTCTAGGACATTACTTATCTGATATTTAGGAAATTTGGATTTTTTTTTTTAGTATTAGAGGGTCCTATTACAATTTCAATCGTCTGCGATCATTAGTTTGCTAATTTGATAGTAAAAAATCAGAAAATGTTTGACAAAAAAGGAGAAAGTAATAGAATTTAAATTATTAAAGTACGTGATAGGACGCGAGGAAGCTATGCGCCACTTAATTGGCAGACTACTTTTTAATATATAAGAATAATGTTTGAAGATGATACGTAATGTAGTCTTTATAAATCTGAAACAGGTTTTTGATTTTTTGTTTTTAAGAAGTTTTAAAATTAAGAAGAACTTCTTCGTTAACGTTCTCATAATAATAAAATAACATTATTCCAATATACTCCACTGAACAAGAGCTTAACTTTATGATATGCTGAACAAAATTAAGTACCTTATCTTTTTGATGTTATTGTCTATCGCGTGTAATACCTCTTAATTATTGTCGTGGAATTTGATGCGTCTCCTTATTTTAATTCCCTTATAATTAGGAGAGTGCGCGAAGCTGTTTGAATTTCGCTTCTAAGGCTTAAGAGGGATTTATACTGCTTAATGCTATATTTATGTGCTATAATATAATGTTCAATGTTACGCAAATATTATAATAATATTTGAACTGCCAATAATTTTCCCTAGAAAGAAACTGATTTTGGTCTCACAACACAGTAACTGACTTCGATTAAACTAGTGAAATTCTTATTAAACGAAGGTTTATAGTGAGCAAACACTGTTATAAAATTGGGGTTAGATGTTCCCTGTAGATTGATTAATTGAGTATTGAAGATCAAGAAATATAGGCAGTATTAGATAGAAATAGATAATAATGAAAAAGACTGCGAAATAAAAATAGATAAAAGACTTTTGGTCGGGGTTAGGTTTTTTTCATGTTGTCAACTTAAGGGTCCCATACACAATTTAACTTGTAGTCCATAGATGTCTTTTAACATGGTTGAATAACTTGCCCATTTAAGCCCCAACTGGGCATAATATCATACTCCGCCCACAAGAATCAAAATTGTTTAATGTCTTCATTGGTTTGGTTAACCTTATGATTCGGTCTCTCAACATGCCCATACACTGCCCAATTTCAACACAACCGAGTTAAACTAAAAGTTGAAGTGTGTATGGCCCTCTTTATAAACCTAAAGTATAAAGTATAAAGAAGGGCCACACTTGGATGTTCAACTTGCTTGTGTTGCAGTCGACGTAGGACAGTGTATGACCATAAACTGTCCTTTTTCAACTACCTAGGTTAAGAAACTGAATCACAAGTTGAGAACCCATTTTCAAGACATCAAAACCGCTTGATATTTGTGGGCGGAGTATAATATTGTGTTAACCAGTTGGAGTGTGTTTGCGCGTTTGGTCAACATAATTTGAAGTGTGTGTGCGGGACTCTTAATTTAAAAAGGTGAAATTATATTAGAGATAAATGCGATAAAATATTTAAGATCTTATATTGAGCGTCTGTAGGTTATATTTAAATTGATTTAACGAAGTAAGAAATGTGTTCTTCAATATTTTTTCGCAATAACATTGTCTACCTCTTCAATGCTTTTTAAGTCTGTTTGAACGCACCCGGATTATTTTTAAAAATATCCAGATCAAACCTGTGTATGCAGAAATAACTTGATCCATCGTTATCTTATTTTAAAATTACATATAATATTTGGATACCTTGTTTAAATAACTAAATGTTATGTACTTCAGTTCCTTATGTAATGATATTTAATTTAATAGGCTATTGTTTAAAATAAAATCGAGGTTTATTTGAAGAATTGATTAATAAAATTTGTTTGGGGTTCTTAGTTAACTCATGCTAATAAAAAAAAAAAAATAAAAAAAATAAGAATAAGTAAGAAATAATAAATAAGTAGAAGGTTCCAGGTTGGATTCCCGATACCTGACTCGAGCTTGATGTTTACTTAGTATCGCGATATACGTGTACAGACTAGCTATTTGGGTAAAGTGGTGCATATTCAGCTTCAAACTCCAATTATACGGTTTACATGGCTTACGGAGGAACACACTAACTCTTATCTCTAATGGATAACTGTGTTATCCATTACATACATATAGTAATTGTACTAGCCTTTTGGCTGGTCTAAGCCATAGTTCTCCACGGACTTTTTCTCAAGTTTTGTATTTATACTAGGGACTAGGGTATCCTATCCAGCCGTGCTTCGCTACGGAATGTGTTATTTTTAATTTGATGGGTTTATAACTATCAAGAAGAGTTTAACTTATTTTACTAAGCGAGAATATCTAGATTCTATCCCTTCCCCTTATTTATATATTTACCCTTCTCTTTGACAAGGTAATTTCCAAGTATTCAAAATTAGTAATTGATTCTGACTACTGAAGAAAAATTCTTAAAAGAAACTTTTCTGGGAAAAGGAGTGGTATTTTCCTTCTGGATCTCCCCGTGGCTTTTCACATCCCTGGCCCTGGGTTGAAATTGGAATTATCTTTTATTAATATACTAGCCTGCGAACTTCGTACCGCCAGCTATACATTAATAACATAAGAAAGGTATAGCTGCTACCTTTGGAAAACCTTATAAATAGCTTATTTAGGCTTAAATAATGTTGCCTTGAATGAAAAATTTATATAACAATTTACAATATATACTTGTACAATATACAATATTGACATAAGAGAAATACAGGTAAACCAACATTAATTTTTATTAATATAGATATAGGTTATAGAAATATTTTTCCTGTATTTTCTATTTTACCACCCTCCTAAATGAAAATTTTACAAAACTGTACATAACAACAATTACTGTACTCTTAAATAGCTTTTCAACAACATATGCATCATGAAAGGTATTCATTACTTTGACCCCGTATTCATTACTTGCACCCTGTACCCCTGTGTACCAAAATTTACATTTTGAAAACTCTTATAATCAGTGATTTTCCCCTTGCTTTGTAGGTCAAGTGTTCAAATGTTCATCGAGATCGGACTAAGGAAAGTGTCCATCTGAGACTTTTTAGTATCGAGACTCGCTCTCGAGATTGAATTCGCTAGTGGACATGGGGCTGAGACTAGTCTCGGAGACTCGCCGACTCTCCGAGACTCGGGAGAGACTGATGTTGCTCTCAAGTGGACAAGGTTCTGAGACTAATCTCGAGATTTAGTCTCAGATGGACACTTACCCTAAGACTGTAAATTTGTATAAAGAACATTCGCACACCCACACACAAACACACACACACACACATATATATATACACTCGTGCTTTGACTTTTATGTATATAGATGAATCCAATTATTATATTTTAAAATAATTAATTTGTGTAATATCTATTTTGCATAATTTTAATTATTGTTTTTCAAAATACTAATTTCTAATAAATAATTATTAAAAAAACTTTTTCTCTTTTGATAAATTCTTGCATATTTATGCAATTTAATGTATTTTTTGTTTTTTTGTTTTAGGTAATGTTAAATCAAAAATATGATCCACTTAAATAACTGTGGGATTTGCATGAAGGAAGGGCTTCTGGAAAAAGGAGAATAACTCTTATACATATTTATGGAAAAGAACGATTCGTCTGGATCTTTGGATTTGAAAGTACAATTTTTCGATTAATTTTACTCTTACATACTTTCATTATTTGTTTGAATTTATGGATTTCTTTTTTTGCCTTTTATAAATAGTGATTATTTCCTTTCTTTTTTTTTTTTTTAAAAAAAAAGAAGCATATAATAGTTATCTTTCAACCCATAGTAAGTAAACAAACATTGATAGTCATTTAAACTTATCCTATTAAATCAAGCCCGTCTTTTTCTTTAACCGTCAACATGGTGTGGCAGTCGATGAGGTCTGGTATTGAGCATTTGAAATTAAAAGAACTTTACGCTTCTGAGTCTCTTTTTGGGCAGAAGGTGGGTAGGCTCCCATGTATAGCCTTAGTAGGTTGGACCTGGAGTTGACCAATTAAAATGCAGTCAATGTGTGGATGAGAAGCCGGCACTTGTGAACATGCGCCAGTTGGTAAACGCTAACCTCTACCAGCGCTTTCACAAGGGCCAATTCAACAATACACCCGATGGCCAAGCGACGCTTGCCGTGAGGTATGGCCAATGTGTGGGCGGTTTTGCTTATTTATTTCATTTTATTTTTGGAACGAAGTTCCTTATGGCACGTTCTGGGCCCGGGAGTGAATCCGAAAAAAACGACCAGAATCGCCGTCACGCAAAAACCGTCACGAAATCTACCGATAACGGCGATAACTTGTGTAATAATTGACCGATTTAGTTGAAATTTGGTACTCATGTTCATTTTACCAATGCCCAGGCTGAGTTCGTTGGAAAACGTTATCCATCCAAGCGTTCACGTAAACGTAAGCGTCAAATTAAAAAATTGGTATTTTTGGTCGGGAAAAATTCTAACTTCATCTATTTAATGTGACAAACAACTTTTTTAAATAACATATTTTAGTAAAACGAACACCTACACTGCTATGAAATGATAAAGATCGCTAAATTTATTAAAGCGGACCAAAACGATTGAAATAAAGAAAACAACGTTTTTACCAATATCTTACGTTCTAACGTAACGATTTTAATGAAACTTTGTATATATCACCTATAGTACAATTGAAACAAGCATGTAAAATTTCAACCTGATACAAGCAAAAGTTTTTGTGAGTTAATGATTTATATTTTTTATTTTAATATTTAATTGGATTAATTTGCCGTCGGCGCGGCGTTTGAGGGGACAGTTCTTTTTTGTTCTACAACCATCAGCTTTAACTATAAGTGTATCATTAACTTTTTTCTCAATATACAATACATTATTTATTGAAAGACGCTCACTTCAAAGACAATAAAAAGCTTTTCATTTAATTTTGCCTTAACTCCGCTAGTAAAAATAGTTAGTTACTTATAATTTTGTCTCTTTTTTAACTCCACCATGTATAAGTAGTTATTACAGTGATTTTATAATTTATATGTAATGAAAAGCGTAAGGAACTTCGTTCCTATCGGGTGTCCCACGACACCACACGTATTTTTTCCTTCTCATTTTCTTCATTCTGGATTAATATACTGAAATACTTACCTCTTCTTGGGTACGTATTTCTTCATTACCAAAATTAGATTTCTAAAAATATATAAAATATTTGTAAGTAGTCATTGCATGGCTGCGTACGTTGCAGACATTATAATGCCCTTGTTGATCAAATTGATTATGGCATCAAGATTTTTTTTTTAACATTTCTTGTCAGTAAGAGTGGTTTGGTTGAAGTAGTTACAACATTTACATTGATTAATTCGTAAAGGATTGTCTGTCAATAAGCTTGTTAAACATATTTGTATGAGTGTTTATTTAATAATAAAAACACGGTGTAATTTAATATATGTACCTATGTATCTTTTTTTTAAATAACGTCACATCAATGTTGTGTTTAAATTTTGATACTAAAAAAGGATGATTTTTAATTTCATCGACCCAACAGAGTGACTTCTCTCTTTTAATCTCATTATTTAAATTTTATTTGACTAATGTATTCAGTCTCGTTTTTCTCTCATGGTCATACCTCTTTTAAGTTTTATGTTGTTTACGCCATCTTATTCTAGATTATATTTAAATCCTCAAATACTTTGCAATATTTATTTAATTCTTGCCTCATTTACAAGAGAATGGTTTAAATTAAAAGTATTGATAGCTTTAATTTGTTTTTGATTTGCACTTATATTATTGGGTACTGCGCAATAAATGTTAGAATGGACTATTAAATTAGAAATTAGGAAATTTGCTGTTCTCCTTGTTAAGTTTGGAGTGAGCAGATTATAATTAAATAAAACCTTTGTTTTAAATGGAAAACCTTTATTATTTAGTGAGCCACAAACCAAAGAAATATACACGTATATTTTAAAATATGTTAAAACTCGCCTTGTACGTGTACGTTCAATTCATCATTCATCCAAGTCGAACTTGTCATCACTGTACTTTCTCTTTACATCTGCGCACATATGATAATCAGATATGTCTGTCGGTACTTAAATTTTCTTAACAGAGTGTTAATTTATTAATTTTAAAAATTATTATAAGTTTATTAACAGTACAAATTCTCAAGTCAGAAAATCCACGAGGACAAAAAAAGCTTAAATTAAAAATTAACTAAATATGATAGGGGGGTGGTTAACATTTTTGCTTACACTTTTATCGGACAATAGAAAATAATTGTAGGCGTGTATGAAGTGTGAAACATATGTAAGCTGGTTTTAAGGTTGGTTGGAGATGAAACATGGGAAAACCAAGCTGGGTTTTCAGCCCGTAACAGCTACCGCACTCACCCTAAAATATGTCTTCCTTCTAAAAGGGTAAAGCGATAAAGTTTGGGCCTTAGACCTAAAATATGATAAAGATTAGGGAAACGTACATAAATTTGTTTTTCAGCACCTGGAAAACAGATACCGTGGTCGATATACTGACAAATTATGAATTTTGTCTTTTATACTAACTATTCCATATGGATTTTTATGGATGATGAATGCTTTGAAACATGGGCCATTAAAAGAATGGTCCATTCCATATATATGTATGTTTATAGTCTCGTATGTTTGAAGGAAAGTCCATAATATAGAAGGTTATCGCGCTTTAAAATCATATTACGAGGAGGTGGGAGTTCATAAAATACTTTGTTAGCTGGTAAACACAATAAAGTATATTAAGAGAAAAAGATATCTCTATTTATTCTTCTCCTTTTTTTGCTGGGGTTAGAGTGACATAAAATGAATTGGGCCTACGCGTTAACTGAAAATCCTCATTCTCTAGACGAATTCAACTGTCAAGGGGGAAACTGAAATAGAGAAAGCTTTATAGAATCATTTACTCTCACCAGAAGGTCTGAAGAATAAGGGGGGGGGGGGGGGTAAAGTAAATCCTGCCTTTTTTTCTAAGTAAATCCCCGTTCCCGCAATAAACCGGGAGGATTTTTGGAGAAAAAAAAAAAAAACAATATAGGGAGGGGGAGGGGAGTTGAGCGTCAAATAAATAAGAGACGGTGACGTCCTCTAGGGACCCCCTAGAGCTCTGCGAGTGTTTTAGTTACCTCATTCTACCCATCCTTCACACGTTAAATGGAATTTGTATTGATTCCAAACTTTCTACTCTTTCTATGAAAAGAGTTTTTAAGAGGAGATTTTTAAAGGGATTTTGTCAAAACTCAAAAATAAGAAATTAATCCAAAATATATTACGTTATTATCTTTTATTATTTTTAAACATAATTAGTAGTTTAATGGTTTATGGCTAAATCATGAGGGATTTTTTTTTTTTAATAATTGACAGCTTTTAAAATCTAATGAAAAGGCATTGAAAACAGTATAATAGTATAAAATAAGGTCTATCATTAGTTGGTTTATAATTTTATATTCTTGCTCATATTAAGGTCTGCACTCATAATTTTAGCTTGTAATTCAAAAGGTTTTTTTGTTTATCACACTCTGTAGTTTTGAAATTTTGGGTTCGAAAATATACAGTTTAGTGTAAACTACACTCGTAATTGCGTTGGGAAATCAGTAGCCAAACATCGAATCGAACCAACATAATTGTTATTCAAAACATCGATTTAACCTGCTATATATAGCAGTCCGATGTACACATAGGACAGTTGCTTTGAGGCTGACGTGTAAATATCTCGATACATCTCGCTCTAAACTATCTCTCATTCGAGTTCTTAATCACTTGGTCCAGTGTTTTCTTTTTGTTATGAGTTTCTAGTTTACTTAATTAAATTGAATTGTTATTCAACATTTTATTCAAATTTACCATAAAAATAACTCCTCTCTAGTGGGAAATTGGTCCCAGCCTTTCACCGCCCCCTGGTTAAAACTATTTTCTCTGAAACTAGATTTTCCACGGGAAAGCAAATTATACATGGTTAGATTCGTATGTAAACGGGACTAAATGTTAGAATTTTTTCTTTAAAATCGTCTCCAAGTAATGATTTAAGTTCACTTTAATTCAGTTTTTGGGGGGTGGGACCCCAAAATGTAGATCTAAATTCATTGCTCTATTTGGCGTCAGGGATATGAATTTTCTGAACATGTATGCCATATTTTATATATAGTATCGTATTTGATGTCATATTTGATATTATAGTGAAGGTCTAGTAGTTAAGGCTGAACGCGTTTGGACGTTACATACAGACTTTTGAAAACCATTGTTTGGACTTATGGGACCTATAAACACGTAAATCCGTTAAAAAAATGTGCTATCCCAATACTTTCTCTTTAGATATACTTCGTATATGACAAAGTAAGAAGGTCGATTATTTCTATTGGCAACATCAATGTTGCCAATAGATCGAGAGTTTAATCATGTTAAACATCGATGTTTTTGGTCCGATACATCGACATCGATGTCTCTAAATAGCACTCTTCAATAAAATTTTAGATCTGTCCATCTGTGTGCGTAAATTTATTTAAAATTACATACTTCAGCTAAAAAAGATAGGATCCATTCAAAGACATTTTGTAGAAATGTACCTACCTTCAATTTCCCTTAGAAAAAAAGTACGAGAGACATTCTTGTACAATGTTATTCTGGTAATGTAGGTTTAATAATGTATAAGGGAATCTTTGGGGTTAAAGGGAAGCAAAGGGCTGTGTAGAATCTTTAAACTGAGGCTTGATGGCCTAAGGGGGCCATATAGTCCAGACTAGGCCGTATAAAACCGACTCCTTGCTACCAGACTAACGTACCGAGATAGCTTCCCCCTAAACTAAGCTTACCAAAAAGCCACTTTGCGATAAGCAAGCCTCACCAAGTTTCTATTAGATGCGTCCACTTTCAGAAAAGAACCAAAAAAAAGAAAGAAAAAAAGAAGAAAAAAAAAAAAAAAAAATTGAGAGTTTTGAATTCAAAATCGTCGGCACTATAAAAATGCAAATTTATCAAAAAATGCATTACGTTCTTTGAATCATATTATGTTTAAATTGAAATTTCTTTTTCGCGTATTTATGGAACATCCGTTTTAGCATTATTTTTTATGCCGAGTAGAAGAAAATCATATTATCTTTTAATTTTAAATAGTTGAGTAGGAATTTTTTTGTACTACTTCAATATATTTGAATCCAAATTTTCTTCTGTGTAAATAATAAAAGTAAATTATTAGCATTATTTGATTGGATAATANCACATGGGTTACGTTTCGCTACAAATATGTACTACTATGTCTCCGTTTCGCTACATGAATATCCTTATATATATATATATATAAACTTTACAATTAACACTAAAGGACAAATGCGAATCAAATTAATTGAAGATCATATTTATAAAACAATTTTTCTTCTAATAATTTTTTTCCTGTTTTGCTTGCTAAGGCTACTATAAGCAACAAGAGGTAGTGATAATTCTGAAGAACAATTTAATATTTTTATCTCTACAAATTACTAAAGCAAGCTTACTAAAGGTAACAAAAGAGGTAGTGATAATTCTGAAGAACAATTTATCATTTTTATGTCTGCAAATTACTAAAGCAAGCTTACTAAAGGTAACAAAAGAGGTAGTGATAATTCTGAAGACAATTGATCATTTATCATGTCTGCAAATTTAAAATTTTCTAAACATAACTGTGTTAAGGGAACATTTTTTCCCCAGAATGTTTTGTCGTGTCAGTTTATCGGTCCATCATTTGTGTGAACCACAATATCTCAATCAAATAACGATTCAATACTTTTCCGCTTTTAATGAAATTTAGGTGCTTCACTTCTGCTTCTACTTCTTCCTCCTTATATTAGCACAAACCACAAACCTTATTTTTACGTATAAACTTCTATATTTTTAAAGATACTATCCAGTTTTGAAAAAAAAAAAAAAAAAGTTTGTTAAACGTAGCACATTAAATATTGAACAAAAAACAATAAATGTGACGTCTCTGGAAATCGAAACAGGTCCAAACAATCTCACACTCAATTCCTCACATTATTTTTGGTTTTTTTAATGCCTCACATCTTTTGTTTGTTATTAACATCTATATTACTCTTAACGGAAGCGTTGCGTTCTTTTTTTGAGAACGAACAAATTTGACGTCTCCGATTTTAAAAATTCCAAGACAGAAATCCGTTTCAGACATCAGAGAACATTCTTGGTCTCCTCTGTTTGCCTGTCTGTGTCCACGAATCCTTAAAAAGTGTGACGATAACTTGTGTAAATTTCGACCGATTTTGATGAAATTCAATAGGCATCTTGATTTTACCAATGCCCAGGATGAGTTCGTTAAACAACGTTATCCGTCCAAGCGTTCACGCGCAATGACAGTCTATTTTTAAATTTATTTTATACTCGTTTAATACAATGATAGGAAGTGACGAGCTGTGTGCTCCTAAAACTGGCAGACATATTTTATTGCATTGTACTTAATAGTTTATTAATAACTTTAATCGCTTCAAGAAAGAGCAACTTGATGTGCAGTTTTGTTATCATTTATTAAAGTGGTCAGTAGTTTACCAAAATGCTGTTATATTTATTTATTTTGTTTTATAAATATATGCTGTTATATATTTTTGTTCCTTTTCCACAAAGTTTTTCTATGCTAAACCATCAATGCTTAAATGTTTTGTTTCTTTAACAGTAAACCAAGAATTACACGTTTTTTGTTCCACCTTTATTTGTAGATTTCAATACCTCGGTCTTTAATTCTATTCCTAATAGTTTTTAAAACCTCTTTTAAAAACTGTTCTCTTGTAATTTAATCACCTGTTCTTACAGAACTCATAGCAATTTAAATATTATTATGAAAGGAAGGAAACTAAAGTGCTTTAATTCATCCTACCGTAAAGGGCCAGTTCATAAAGAAATAATAATATATTTTTTTAATTTAACTGGGCCATACTTTTGTGAATTGAAGTATAAAATATGATTTTTTTCCTCCCTAGCTAGTTCTCCTACTTTCCCTGTTATTACTTTTTTCAATTGCCCTTTTAATAATGTTATTTTTTTAAAGATAAATTCAAACTACTCCTCGATGTGGATTTAAAGAGTCTAATGCAATAAAGAAAGAAACTCTTTAATGTTATTTATTTCTTTATTTCTTAAATTTTTTTGAGAAGAATTAAAAAGAAAGGTAAATCGTATATTATTTTACTTCTTAATAATTAATAATANATTAATAATTAAAATTTAATGATTAGAAAATTCTTATATTTGTTTTAAAATTTAGTAGATTCAATTTAAAATTAATATAGCAATATCAATTTTAAAAAAATTGTAGAAAATATTTTGTCTCAAATTTAAAAAAATAAAAAAAAATCAAGCACAGAAATCTGTTTCAGATATTGGGGTACATTTTTGGTTCCGTGTATGTCAGTCGGTCTGTCGCTCAATTTTTGCGGACCTACATATCTTAAAAACTACTTCGATTGTAATGAAATTTGTATGGTAGGTCATAATTAGCTCCTTGTTGGTGCCATATAAGTTTCAATCTTCTGCGCTATTTGTTTTCTTCCACATGCGCACAAACATACATTTATTGACACACAGCTTCAAAAGTACTTATCTGATTTGTATGAAACTTTTATAGTCTATCAAAAGTAACCCGCGTATAGCCCTAAATTAATTTGAACCTCTGTGTTTTTTTAATTTTTGCTAAATTGATACTTTAATTCGAATTAAAAATCAAAACAATTTTGACAGAATAAAAAAACGGGGTAAACAATTAAACAAATTAGAAAATAATACCTTGTAAAAAAATAAAAACAATAAAGTACGTGATAGCATGCGAGGAAGCTGTGTGCCACTCCAATTGGCTGTCTATTTTTTAATTTTGCGTCTAGGTGAAAGTCATATTTTATTGAAATCGGTCCATCAGTAGTTTAGGTTTGACGCGTTTTCACAGGCTTCAGATGACAGACAGACAGACGATTTTAGTCAGTTTGGCAAACATTTTATGTATGTACTAGCCGTTATGCCCGTGGCAACGGGCAGAATATATATGGTTAATATAAGAGCTAGTTATAATTAAAATATTTAAATAGATATGTACTGTTTAAATAGTAAGTTTTATGCTAAGCGATTCATTACAGTGGGGTGGCTTAGTGGTAGAGCGTTTGCTTAATGAGCTGGAGGTCACTGGTTCAAATCCAACTTATAGCTCATCAATTTTTAACGTTATAAATCATTTAGAGGTGAGTCACCGTCGCCGTCGCCCGTCGTCGGAACACTACTCGATTATATAAAAGATATGTGTAGCATAATACAAAGTTTGGTCTTAAACTCACACTCGTTTATTTTCAAAAACAAAAACAAATCCTAACATCTCAAAGTGACAGTTGCAAAACATAACAACAAATAATATTCTATACTACATTTCTCCCCCCTTTTAAAAAAAGTCTAACAAGAACACAAAAATACAAATTAATTTTTTTTTTTTAAGAAAAGGAACCCTTGCGTAATTGGTCGGTGTGCTTCCTTTCAATCTTTCCATCTCGGCGTACTTTGTAGGAAAGCTCTCCTGTACGTTCTTCTATTTTTCCTGCTTCGTACCCTTTTCCATCCTTTTTAAGCACCCATACATTTTCTCCAGTTTTAAATTCCTTGATTTTCGATCCTTTCGTCCGGTCATGATATTCCTTTTGCCTCACTATCTCTTCATCCATGTTTCTTAGTACGTCAGGCTTTAACAATTCTAATCTTGTAGTTAATCGCTTTCCGAAAATCATCTCTGCAGGCGCTTTCCCCGTAGCCCTGTTTGGTGTGTTTCTATATGACAACAAAAACGCTTGAAGCCCAACATCAACATTTAGTCCCGCTTTCTTATTAATTTTTAGTCTATCCTTAAATGTTCTCACGAACCTTTCTGCAAGACCGTTAGATCTTGGATGATATGGAGCTGTTCTTATGTGCCTGATGTTATTATTCTCGCAGAACTCTTTGAATTCCCCAGAGGCAAACTGTGGGCCATTGTCCGACACTATACTAATTGGCAACCCAAAACGACAGAATATTTCCCTTAATGCTGAGACTGTATGTGCTGTTGTCATTGAATTTGATGGAACAACCTCTAGCCATTTTGAATGAGCATCTACAACGATCAGCCAGTATTTGCCTTGGAATGGTCCGGCATAATCGACGTGTACTCTCATCCACGGTTTCGGAGGGGCTGACCAGGAAAATAATGGGCTCTCTACTTCTTTTGTTCGTACCTCCTGACATGGAACGCATTCCCGAACGTAGACTTCAACTTGTTTGTCAATACCTGGCCACCATATATAAAATTTTGCCGCCGCTTTCATTGCAATAATTCCAGGATGACCTTCGTGTAGAATCCCTAACATTATTTTCTGCAACTCTAAAGGAACAACAATGCGCCCCATCCACAAAATTACACCGTCTTCGTACGAGATTTCATCCTTTTTTTCATAGTATGTCAGCAACTCCTGACCAACCTTCTCTTTTATGTTCGGCCAACCTTCCATGATGTACTGGATAACTTTCTTCAGAACTTTATCTTCCAATGTTGCTTTCCTCAGCTTTCTGCGAGTAATTACTAAGTCTGCCAATCGTAGGTGTAATAGATGACCTTCATGTAGCTTCCCCTTATCCTCCTCCTTTGATNTCTCAGAAACAATTACACTGGGAACAACTCCGGGAGGAATCATCAAATCATAAAGCAAATGAATGTCATGAAGAACAGAAAAAAAACACATCAATAAAAAAACAAAGTATACATGCATATACAGAGGAAAAGTAAAAAAAAAAAAAAAAATAAATAAATAAAATAAAATAAAATGTTAATGTAAAAGCTGAAAAATAATGATGAGATTTTAGTAGCTTAAAAAAAACTCTATTATACTTGAACATTTTTTAATGCATTTAAGAAATGTAAGAATGTTTGAAGTCATAGAAGTACTAATGACGTTACATTTAAGATTACCGAAAAGGCTGAAATCATTAATTTTCACTTAAAATCCAACTGATGTTTAACATGAAAAAGAGATATCCAGTTACAAAGTTTGCATGCTACCCTAGGGTAATTAGCCGAGGGACACTCATTACCCTTAAATACTTTCCCTTGTGTGTAGGATAGAGTGCATGCACGGATCTCCGGTCGGTTTCATTACCTGTGGCCACGTTCTCTGATTCCGCACATATGTGAAACCTGAAAATCCCATTTCGGATGGGATGGTTTTAAGAGCAAAAGACTTCATTTGGACCTCGTGAAATTACTAGATGGAATACTAATCAGACATTAATGGGGATTCCTAATAAGTAATATTAACTTTGATGAAATTATCAACATCCTAAGTTAGTGTGCACATGTAAAGGAAAAAAATACGTGTGGTGTTGTGGGACACCCTGTAGGAATGAAGTTCCTTACATTTTCATTAAATATCATTTATAAATCACACTGCTAAGTATGTATACCTTGCTAACTACTTGTACATGGAGGAGTTAGAAAAGTGACAACATTAAAAGTAGTTAACTGTTTGTACCTAGCCGTTGTTTTCTTGTTTTAAACGTCAGCGATTTTTATCACTTCATCACCGGGTTTATAGCGCTAGTGTGCTTGGAACTGTGCTCTACTCCGTTCCTGTGTGGTCTCTTCGTTACACACAACAGCTTGAATCCGCACAAAATTATTTCTTTAAAAAATATTTTTCTCTAAAAATTAATACACCTGACTACATCGTTAGAAGAGAATCTAACGTAGAACATGTCACGGTTAAAATCGTAAAACAAACATTAAAATACATAAATAAAATTCATGAGACGGAAAACGGAAGCCTAGTGAGAAAATACTTTAACCGACTTATTTTCCTCGACTCGGTGGAAAGTAATCGTGAAAAATATAACTGGGTAACACAGGTGAAGCAAATTCTCGCTAGTATCGAGGTTGACCACGACCAAGTTTACAATTCTTGTTTTACTGACGCCTTCATTAAAAACATAACTTCAGCTCTTTCGAACAAATTACAGCAGAACGACATACAGAAAATACAAAACTCATCCTACTCTACTTTATATCGTATCCTAAATTGCTCACATCACACTGACTCCAACTACTTAAATACAGAACCACTCCTTCCCTACCATGTCCAACGAATCCTTGCTCAAATCCGTACATCCCACCGAGACTGTATTAAGATCAATATAAGAGACAAACTGTACATAATTAGGTGTAACGAAACTTGTCCACTGTATAACAGTGGAAAACCGGAAACATTAGCTCATATTTTCTTTCACTGCCCTCATTACCATACAGAACGAACAGCTTTTCTACTGTTACATTTAGTAAGCGACGAGTGGTCGGAGGATACAAACCTAGCAAGTATATTGAAAATAGTGTTTAAAGAACAAGCTACCAATATATTTAATTTTATTGAAAACGCACTAAAAAGACGATCTTTTTTCCTAAATGAATAATTTGTATATACTATATGCATTTACTTATGTATGTATGTGTGTGTATGTATGTATGTATATATATATATATGTATATGTATGTATATATATTATGTATATGTGTGTGTGTGTATGTATGTGTATGTACGTATAATACATAATTTTTTTTAAAGAGCTAATCTAATAGCGAAATAGTATGCATATGTATAAAACCATATGTTAAGAAGTCTGTTTTTTATTTTACATTATGTTAATTACTTACACACTGATAAACGATGTATATCTTCTCTAATCTAGTATTGTTTGTTATTATTTATAGATTAGAGACATATTAATTTAGTGTAAAGAAGCTTTTCGCTTTTCTCTTTTTGTTATTTAAACTGTGAACCCCTTTGCATAAAACTGTTGTTTTAAAAACAAATATATTATTATTATTATTCTTATTCTTTATCACTTCATAACAGTGTCGGTGTTCGTTTTACTAAAAAAAAATATTGAAAAAGTTGTTTGTCTCATTGAATAGATGAACTTTTAAATAGATGATTTTTTTCTAGGATTAAGTACGCAGTATTATAATAATATACCTAATACATTGAAATAAGCGTCAGTGATAAATTTTACTTTTAACAAAAACCGTGATTGAAGTGACATTTTGACATATATAACAACAATAAACAAAACAAGGAACCGGCTTCTTTAATATTTTCGATTACATTTTATCCTAACATAAGTTCTAACATTTTTGAAGCTTACGTTTACGCGAGCGATGCGCGTGATCTCTTGGGTAGATAACGGTGTCCAATAAACTCAGCCTTGGTATTGGTAAAATGAACATGTGTACCAAATTTCATCTAACTTGGTCATCTTTTACACAAGTTATCGGCATCATTAGATATCGACGGTGATTTTGGTGGTTTTTTCGGATTCACTCCCAGGCTCCAGAACGTGCCAAATTAAATTCCCACTTAACCATTTCTAATCCTTAAATAAGAAAATGGTCTACAAATGCAAGGAGAGCAATGTATATAATCAACTATTTCTAGAACATATGTTTCACTTCTAATGCGTGAGAGTCTTACCCATATTTTTTATTTACGATTCATACCAAATATAAACATTGTATCTCTGTTTAGAGGCTTAGAAAGTGATTCTTTACGTTACTTGTATTCATTGCGCATGCGTGTTTCTTAATTCCTCTTTTTTCCGCCCTAGTGCGGTGAAAAAGAATAATTCTTCACCTTGACGCACGATTAGCGAGTTTGTTTACATTTAAAAAACTAATTTGTTGTTTGTTTAATAAAAGTAACTGTTTATATCGAGTTTTTTTTTTTTTTTTGTGAAAATCGATGCATGATTTAAGTGATTATGACGAATATGAGGAGAATAATAAGCCTTCCGAAATAATTAATTCGGCACAAAATAAAACTAATGAATTATTGTCATCTTTATCATAAGGGAAATACGAACTTACATACAGGAAGTGTGAAAACGGTATTTTGCTTTGCTCATGTGGTTTTACTATCCCTGCTGTAGCTCGGATGCAAACTTCACAATCCCATGCAAAATGCTACTTTCCGCAATAGACGCGTAATGTACTATTTTAATGATATTATCAAATAGATTTTGTGTGATCATTTAGTTTTATCATTTTACAACTCACTCGCGTTGTGATTTCCCTTATTATTTATAGGATTGAAACGGATCTCATTAATGTTCTTATATAATCTATTCTTATCTGTAATGTTAGTGTGTTTTTCAGAGGGAGTAAAAATATATGTATTTCCCCTTACCATTTCTAATCCCCTCTTTTACGTTTGGGGTCGGAATTAGGTTTGCCGTATTTTAAATTGTAGGAGGTCAGAATTCCGATGTGGGAAAGTATAGAGGGTTGGGGGTTCTAGTGACAGTTTCTACCTTTATACATTATATTTGTGGGGAAAGGGGCACCCGTCTCGTTACCCCAGCTGAATTTATTCCGGGCCACCACCCGATTTATCGCATTTTCCAGCCTCAGGGTACCTTTTTTTGCACTGGGAAATTTCTCCTCTACTTCAACCGGAAAACGAAGGCAAGAAGAGGGTGGGGTAGCGAAAAAAAAAACGTATCGAAATTTATAGTGATTGCCTCCATAACCCGTCTAGATCTTAAACTCCCTGTGGCGTTTACTCAGAATTGTTCTTAACGTTAAAGAAATAAAAAAAAGAATGTTTTAGTAATATTACCATTTTTTTATTAACCTAAAAAACCAATATTTTTTCCAGTCAAGTACAAAATATGAATATATTATTGTTGGTTTTGTAGAATTTAATGCTGCATTACTCTGTACCATAAATATACATTTAATTCTGTTAAAACATCCGTGGGAAATTATTAGCCTTACACCTTCAAGTAATTCTAATGAGCAGCGGTCGTTACTTGTCTGAAGCAGAAACATTTATTTCTAGCTTTCTAAGTTCTTAACTAAGGTCATCGAATAATTTATTTTCTCCATTTTTTTTTTAATTCAACATTTCCGCAGTTTGAATATTGAAGCTAGAATAAAAATATATAAAACTAAATTTAAATATTTTGAAAATATAAAAATGAAGTTATTGAATGAGAATTGTGATCATTCTACGATTAATAGATGTTATTATAATAATATTTTGAAAAGCATACAATAGATAAAAAGAACATACAAAACACTTTACGGTTAATAGTAGATGTACTACAAACTTATTTACTTCGAAATTAAAGTTCAACGAACGTGCGCGTAATTTCTGTCTAAATAGTGAATAGTATTCTATTCAATGAATATACAATCCGGTATTACGTTCTATTTTAATAGAATAGAAATGATACAATCTGCTATTTGTTTCGACAATTGTCAGTATCAACAACCTTCAAACTAATTATTCGCTGTAGCTTGAACGTGTAACATAGATTAATTATAATTATTGGTAGAGTAACATTAGTTTTCCGATGTCTCTTAACAATCTTCAAATTGGCTTTAATAGGCGGAAAACCGAAATAAAATAGAAAACTCACACATATTCCTCCAATATGTCCATGTACACTTACAATTTCTCTTGTTACTATAACAGAATTCACCTTAGCAATGGTCAATATAGGTAAAATTATCATCAATGCAGGGTAAAATATCCATTTTATAATTCGTCATGAAAGAGGTATAGTCTAATTACCAAACTACGTTATCACACAAAAAATTGTAATTGAAACAATTGACCAATTTCGGCTGTTCTAAAACATCTTTCTTCAGATAATCTACAACCTAAGTAATAGACTTAAATGTCTGCAGCTTGAACAATAACATACCAGCTACTTACACGTGGATTTGTTAAATGGCATTCCTGTAGCTGGCAATCAAGCAGATAAAGACAATAAAAATTCTTGGTATGCCAGTTATTGGCAAATACCCTCTTTTGGCATGCAAGCTACTTTCCCAATTTTACGGCATGTGTATTTTCGCCTTTAAGGTGTAAAGAAAGGTAACATTAGATTGTAAAACGACTATTAAAACAGTAATTAAATTAACAATAAATACATATGTGTGGTACTGTGGGAATCTCCCGCATTAGAAGTGATGTTCTAGAAACAGATGATTTTATTTAGTCGGTAATATAAGTAGATTACGCCAGATTCTCATAAAATTTAGCCATGTAAACTGTAGCCATGTAAAATTTAGCCATATTTTGAAACCTGTACTCAGGTTTTTTTATAAGTTAGAAACAAATGCTACCGCTTGTGCACTTTGATTTATATTTGGAAAGTCAATTAGAAATAAATTTTTGCAATTTTCTTGGTAATTTCCGTTGCAAGATTAATCTATTTTGAAACAAAGCAAAATAAAAAGTTCCGTGTAGTTAAAGGAGTATAATGATCAACGAAATAAGGAAAATAATAAATAAATATGGCTTACGTGTATTTATAATCTGTTTATTGCTGAATTCAAAGAATATAAATATTATCATTATTATCAGAATAATTCGGTTGTAATTCTTTTATTATTCTTACAGCACGCGATTTGAGGAATTGTCATTATAGATGATTGATATACAGTACCATAGCAACAATTGTAGCAAGTTCTTTTATCGGTTTCGTGCAACAAAAGAGCTTTGTCTTACTTGTTGCCTTTTATTGATTTAGCTAGTACCCTGCATGACTTTATTCATTTTATAAAATTGCTATTTGCAGGGTCTATTTTAGCGAAATATTTTCTTATATGTATTTAGTTTAAACCTCTGGATAAAATTTGTTCTTAGAATGGATTATTTGTTTGAAATCAATGTGCTGTGTGCATTTTCTGCTAACACTGGGAAAAGCGACTTCTCTTTTCTTTGCTTTTATCGTCACTCCTCGCAGCTCTTTACATAATTGAGCTGAGCGAAGCGAAGCTCTTATACTACACTTTGCGTTTTTTATGATGCATACTCCTCCTGAACGGCTGAACCGATCTGCACAAAATTTGGCACGGTCATAGTGACTAATCACAGGAAGGTATAAATCTGAAATGGTCCAAAT